>JBBIGC010165269.1:0-16151 GCA_037576955.1 Lepidarchus adonis
CTTTAATGGCCCTTTCTGAGATGATACATCTCACACACACACACACACACACACACACACACACACACACACTCAGGCCATGTCACCACAATCATTGCCCTAAGATTTGTTTTTGTAAAGGTAAAATGAGGTCTAGCCAAGTGGATGTGTGTGTGTGTGTGTGTGTGTGTGTGTGCGTGCGTTTCCTTTGAGGGATATTTGGGACTCTTTGTTTGCTCTGCCAGAGAGGTTGCATAAGGACAAGCTCTAAACCTAGTATTTTTCAAACTGTCCACAAACACCCAAAGCCCCTTGAGCCACATTCCCGTCACCCACTCCATTTTAAACAAAGTTATTACTCTTCACAATTATCCCCTTGAGTTCATGTGTAGTTCTTCCAGTGATGAACCAGGAAAGGAAAGAACTGTGAGTAAGCCTTTGCTTTATGGACTTCTTTTAATTCATCTGATCCTGCTGTAATGCTGCTGCTGCATCATCACCAGCCTCTGTATTCTGGTCATGTGACTATGAGGCTGTATCATTCCCATCCTGATCCGAAATGTCCATATATGGAAACTGTTTTAAATTTAGAGTGTTCATGATGTTTATATAGCCCCATATTCTTTAGGTTTACTCATTCATGATTAAATTGAGGGTGTTTTAGTCTGTAATACTGAATGGGGCACAATACAGGGCAGCCAATCAGAATGGTTGTCATTTATCTACAGTATTTCAGTCTTGAAGTCACATGAACAAAGCAGCATAGTTAATCAGCGACATTCACTATGGTGGCATGTATGTACCACTTTTTTTAAAAATATCAGTAAAAATCATCCTAAATGCTCCTCAACATTGTCCACCACTTCCAGTTTTAGCACAAACCAGCCCCAGGTCTCCAAACCCTCCATTACCCCTCAATTAGAATTTGTTCAGTGGAATTGGGGGGAACCGAAGTGTGTGTACTGTGCATTACAATAACATCACACACACACACACACCATCACCCATCTTTAGCATCTTTTCTTTTTTGGTGCTATTGATATGTGACAGCAAGCTGTCAATCAAACCCAAGCCCCTCTGGGGCGGGTTAAAAAGGGCCATCATGTGGCCTGCAGTTCCGAGAAGAATGATCTAACAGCATTCTTTAGTAAACAATGATGTAATATTGCTCTGACTGGTGGGCCATTTGGCAGTAGAAGCTCAGTGAAGCACAATTCAGTTTCATAAAAAAAAACCCACACACACACACACACACACACACACACACACACACCGTATTTTAATCAGTGATATTCCTGTGCTTCCATCTGCTCCTTTCACTTGCTTATAGATGAATGGCCCTCATGCCTTAATATGCTAATGTGCAGTTATTTACAGGCATCTGCTAGCACCTGTGGCTAAAATGTCAATGTGTGGAAATATTTTAAACTGGAAAATGAAAGCAGTCCAGTGGCCACGTGTACTGTTTATAATTGGAGCTTTACATGTACAATGTTGTTGACTCTTCTTTTTTTTGCATTGGCCACATGGTTTTGTAATTATTCAAGAACCTTTGCATATGTAGAGAAATAAATGGTTCTTTAAAGATCCATGCAGCAAAAGGTTCTTTCAGGACCTTCTACAGTTCACTCTAAAGAATAATTTTCGGCACTTTTATTGTTAAAAGGGCAGCAGCAGAACTCCCACCGACAACTTCCTGTCTTGCTTTCTGCTCCATAAAGGACATAATGATGGATGGTAATCACAGTACTTCACATGGAGTTGTCGCACCGCAGCCCCATCAATGACCTTCAGATTCATACTGTCCTCTGCTCTCCTCTGGAGTAGAAAATAGCTGATTGTGATCTGTTTAATCCACTGCTGGGCTGGAGAGCGCTTTCCACAGTGCCGTTCCGTTGAGGATAGTGACTCAGGGTTTGTGTCCTCTGATGTAATGATGCATAAGGCACTAAACTGACAGCACTGTGTGAAGTACCAAATGCTACTTCAGTCAGAAAAGAACTCTGGCCATTTTGCACCCACTGAACTTATTGAAAAATAACTAGCTAACAAGAGCTCACCCCAATACTACAATTTAATGGAACTGTTTATACCCTTGATTACAGTGGAATGTAATTCACCCCTATGGGGGTCAGTGTGACTTGGGCAGCAGTTTGATTAGCGTCGGGGACTATCACGGTCACATTTGTATATATTCACATATACATATATGTATACACACACACGCACTAGTTCTGTACAACTGATGTTCAAATCATTTGTTAGAAGATATAAAGCAAATTAATATTCACCTTATTCACCTTATATATTAATCCAAACGAATAACTTAATGTCTAGAACTACAAATGTATTAATTGTTTCTTAAGAACGATAATTTGACTAGAAATATCCTAATTGTTCTAGAGCTCCTGTCTGCATGGTTTGGTTTTCGCCCAGTTAAACATCTGGGACTAATGAAGACCTTGGACTCCCCAGTTACCTTTTTGGAAGAATGTTATTCCTCTTGGAGGAATATTTTCTTCTTGGGGAAAAAAAATCAGTTGAGAATCATGTGACCAGAGTTCCAGGAGGCAGAAAGAATCAAAGCTGGTCATGCCTTCTCAGACTGCAGCGTAAACTCAGCCATTGGAATTTTAAGCCAGTGCAACCAGACTTCACCTTACACTGGATATTTTGGGCTTCGGGATTTGTCTGTATCTGCAGACTATGTTCGAAGTGTGTTGATAATTGAGCTGTAACAAGGCTGAATTTTGGAGTTTATGGGTGTAGGGGAGAAGATCTACAAGCATGATTTGCAGCTGAATGAAGACATCATGCTGAGACAGGTAGACTGCAGGTTTCCCTCCGGTCGGGCACTTTTGAGATGGTAGGCCAAACTGTTGTGGTCTTTGGATTATCTGCTTTGGATTACTGTGTAGATCTGTGTTTCCAGCTTGTGTGTAATCAGTTTATGAACATAAGTACTGATCCTTGATCTCTTTTCTGAAGTTTTATGCACATTTGTTTCTCACATTATCTTTTATATTTGAGTTTAAAGAGAACAGTTCACAGAACAAAATGAAATTTTACTGCAGTTGATTGGCTCAAATGTTTTTTGTCTTTATTAAAAGTATTCTTGGAATGTGCTGTTGAATGGGAGTGAGGCCTTAAGGCAATGATTGAATGTGTTCTGTATGGTTTTTTTGCACTTAAAGACAACTGACTTTCTAGTGAAAGTTGTTCTGCAAGTGTTTTGTTGGTTTGGTGACTAAGGGTTGGCGAAATGAGAAAATTATGCAGTACCTTTACAATATACATCATGATTCATGACATGAAACATTCTAAACTGTATCCCAGTAATGTAATGTAATTTCAATCTTCATTTACACCGTTTCTGGCTTAGAGCTCTGCTCATGTCGTGAGGAGAGAAGAAAGCCAGACTCTGAATAATGCCTGATTTGATGACTGTGAAATCAAATTGGACTTGATAAAACCAAACATATGACCATCCATTCCTCTGTAATAGACGGTTGAAAATGGAAGCTGTAAAAATATTTGATTGTGAATTTTCATTGTGTTTTGGGCAAAAGGATTGTATAGCAAAGGATTTTCAATCACATTTTGGTGGGAGAGGGAATTTTAAAGCATTATTTTTAGCCAAAAGTTGGTAAGAATCATGGAAAGCATATGGTGGTTAATTAGCAGGATTTTGTTTGTCTAATTCATTGGATCTGGTTTGATTTCATTTGCTTTTGAGAATATTTAGCTTTTATTTCTGCATGGCATTGTGGAAATTTGAACTTGTGACTTCTGGTTTATGGGTTAGGGTGATTAATGGGACAATGTTCCTGTTTACTTATTTGTTATATTTTTCTTATCATTGAAAGCAGCATTCTAACTATACACACACTAGACCTTTGAGAAACCCAGCTTTAGTAAAATGCATTTCCACTATGTAAGTTTATTGTGTTTCTGGCTTTAGCAAAAAAGTAAAAAGTCAAAGCCAAAGTAGTATTTCCCCATAGAGGTTTTGCAAGTGTCATCACGTTTAGATCCTTAACTATTCTAGGAACTCATTCTTACTCTTTTAAATGACATCTGCCTCTCTTCAGTGTAATGGCAACACCTGGATTTGAGATCTTGGTCTTTGTTTTTATAAGATCTAGTCTCTGTTAGTTCAAGTCTTTTGTCAAAGTTAGATCTTGATGTAATTATCAAAACATGACAAGATTTGCATCTTTATGTGTGACTCATTTCTAAGATTGTCATAGAACAGGGTTTTGGTGGATTGATTTCCAGCATACTTTGGTATGGATGATACAGACTTAAAATTCTAACATGATATGGTATTTTTTTTGTATTTACATTAATGACAATATGTGGCCACATAGTTCTGAGAGCCATGCAAAAACACCCATGGTCCAAAACCTTAATTCTGATAATCAAAAACTAAATTATTCCAGTTAAGGACAATACAGTATAAAATTTCATTCAAAAATACAAATTCCAGTGAAATGTAAACACCAACACACGTTTCATAGCTTAACAAAAACCAATGGGAATGTTGTAAAATCACTTTCTGTAAATGTGCAAATAATGATTAAATATTATAATGTGTGAAAAAGTTCTAATCATGGAGGAATATTGTTTGTATATCAGCCCTCACCTCCCTCCTCAAACACACTCACTAAAGCGGGAAATGAATAGCTCAGTAGAACCAGGTGTGCTTGAGCGGAGAAATCACTGATCTGTTCTGGACACCGGTCCTCCTCTCACCTTCCTCATCTTTAAAGGTGTTGCTGCATTTAGGCTCATTAATAAATGTGATATGTTGTTCATCAATATCAATGACAGATGCCGACATTATGATCTTGATCTTGGGACAGAATTTAATGGGGCGCTATTCAGATTCCAACCAAGACGTAGGATCAGGTTCGAGCAGTTTCGTGGATTTGTAGGTGCTGCAGTTTTGCATGAAGTCAGCTAGGGCTAAATTGGTGTTTTGGCTCTGTAGCTGAAGATCTTTTTTTACATCGTAGGTGTGTGTTTGATGACCACGCAAACAGAGTATGCCCTAATTGTTTAAATTTAGAGCGCTGAACGACTTCTTTACCCCCTACACTCAACAGAATCCACACATAGCCTTCCCTGACTAGGCTTTTTCTGGCACAACCTTGACATCGTCCTAATTATTTGTTTTATTTTTAGAATGCGGAATGATCTGTGTTTCCCCTTCTCTCACCGCTGCCTCTCCTAAGTGGGCTTTATCTTGACAGCTCTATTTCAGGGGCAAACGTGACAGCGCTAATCGATCCTTCTTTGCCTCGTAGTTAAAAAACTGACGGTTTGGGGAGTGTGCGCTAAGCACGGCGATATATTTAGCCAGTGTTTGGATGTGCAATGGCAGGGACAGTTTTGTGTAGTAGTAAGGAAGTACACCTGACCGCTGCAGATAAGATAATGCCATTGAGCTTCTGCTTAGCTCCCACCACAGTCCCTTCAGCTTCTGTGTCTAAAACGCAAACTTTCTGCATCGGGCACCCCTGCGTAATGAACACAGTAAACCACTAGCACGTTTGAGTCGATCTAGTTATTTTATTGCAGTGGCACCTGCCGGGGGTGGGACATAATAGGCAGCAAGTGAACAGTCAGTTTTTGAAGCTGATGTGCTGGAAGCAGGAAGTGGTTCTAAGCCACTTTTGCAATGGCCTTATTGGAATGGCTAGAGCATCTCAGGAACAGCAGGTCTTATGGAGTGTTCCAGGTGTGCAGTAGTGAAAATTGGACAGCTGGTTGTGGACACCCAAGGCTCATTGATGCATGAGTGAGGGCAGGTTTGTCTGGTCTGATCCCAAAGAGGAGTTGACCAAGCTGATTCAGATAATAATACAATTGTTTCAGCATGAGTGGGACCTACTCAATGGTGTTGGGTGTTTGCTACAACAGCTGGGTGTAGCAGCAGTGTTCTAGTGGTCTTTGTTTAGCTTAATTTTCTACTGAGCACCAAAGTATGAGGTTTGAGTGCCTCTTCGCTAACTAGTGTTAATGTGAGCAAACTGGAGAAGCCAATAAACCAGTGAAACTCTGTGAGTAGAGTGGCTCAGAACTTCTCAACTTATGAATAACTTCTTATTTTGGTCAGATGCTCAGTAGAGTCACTGATCTCAACTTGGAATCTTCTCAATGTATGAATAATGATTTGCTACAGTAACGGTTCATCCATCTAATGTCCGTTCTCCATCGTGTCACCATTGAGCTAAGATCAGCTTTTACAGCTTCATTACTAATCTCAGATCCCAGAACGCTACTGACTATTATAACATGTCTGGATTTTCTCCCTCTCCTTCAGAAGTTTTGTGACCTCTTTCCTTTCATTGTTTTTTGTTCTGCATAGCAGCAGTGATTAGCAGAGGGTCTGGAACGCTTTAAAGGCGATTAGCCTAAGAGGAGAGGTCAGCTGACCCTTTGAGGGAGGTGGAGCTCTCATGCGCTCATGTGACCTCAACTCCACCTGACCATCAGGCTGTTGACGGAGCACAGCCTGAATGGTGAATGGTTTCAACATGGTACACAATTACCCCTTTCACTGAAGGGAACATTAACATTAGAGCACTGGTAAAGCGAGTAACTTATCTAATTACAGTGGTACCTGCCAGGGAGCGGGATATACTAGATATACAACAAGTGTACAGTCAGTTCTTGAAGAGGATGTGCTGGAAGCAGAAGCTACAGGCACTGATGGTGGGTCAGGGCGTCTCCAAAACAGCAGGTCTTATATAGTGGTCCAGGTTTGTAGTACCTACCCAAAGTGATCGAATGGAAGGACAACTGCAGAATTAGCGACAGATCCATGGACACCCAAGGCTCATTTATACATGCGGGGAGTGAAGGCTGGCCTGTGTGGTCTGATCTCAAAAAGGAGCTCCTGTTGCACAAAATGGTAATGCTGACCACAGGCTGTTTCAGCTACATGTAGGGGAACCTTAACTGTATTAGGGAGGTCGGTATATTATGTGAAAAAGTAAAAATATTCTGTGACCGTGATGATGTGTCCATTTTACCAAACTGAGTAGTTAACCCACTTGCTGTTTGTGTCGAATCCATTTAGCAGTGTTTGCTGGAAAGTTCTGTCAGTGTTGCACTAATGCAGCCGTTGGGGAGTGTGCGTGTATGGGGGGGTGAACAGTGATAAGACTGCTGATCAGAGAATGCATCATCAGCCTGATTGTTCTCCTGTCTTTGGATTGAGCAGTGTGTGTATGTGTGTGTGAGAGAGAGACAGCGTGACAGAAACAACCAGTGCTTGTCTGAGAAAGTCACGAACTGAGCATGTGACCCACAGGCCCACAGTCCACCAACGGCACAGAATGTGTGTTTATGAATAGTGTGGGCCAACAATACTGATACTTCAGTACGGCATCGTTATGGAGTGGAGACTAAATGAAGAAGGCCTGACCTTGTTATACAAGAGCTCCACGTCTCTTTATACTGAGGTTCACCTGTCTTATCCAAAGAGGGCCAGTGTGGCAGCAGGTCTTCCTCCCCGTCAAGCAGGATCTCACCTGATTTGACTTGTTTAGTCTCAGTCTTCAGTAAGTTGATTAGTTAAAAGGGACAACCTCTTGTCAGTTGGTAACGGTAGTGGCCCCTGTTACACTGTAGCAGTAAAATATACTGGAATGTTCCTCTTTCACTTGGGTTAAATACTCTGTATTGTATTATACTGGAATAAACATTGTAGACACATACCTGCAACTGTGGTACATGCACACAATCTAAAAAAAGCTAAAAAACAGCTTTGTCACACAGGGTCATGTAGGTTTGGAATTTTTTCTCCCTTAATAATAAAATTCTTCACTTAAAAACCTTCAGCTTGCATTGTCTTTGACTTAATATTTTTTAGAGAAAAATTATAAATGATAAATATTTCTTCATACAAAAATAGTAATAATTATATAAAATAATAGGAATAAAGAATATATCGATTGCAACATCAAGAGATTAACTGGCACCAATGATAATTAAGCTGCTGGAGCACAAGGGCATCAAAACTATTTGTCCAACTATTAATATATACCAGTCTTCCCCTCTCTATCCTTTTTCTTTCTTACCTCAACTAGATACAAATTGTACAAAAAAATTCCATGACTCAACAAAATCTTTGGTTTTCTCTCTTATTATCTATGTACATTTTTCTAATGCAAAATTAACCGACATCTCCTTAACCCATAAGGCAGATGTTGGTATTTCCTTGTAATAAGCCTAAATTAATTATTTTGCATTTTTAATTAAAATTAACAGGATACATATGCAATAAACATAATGGGTGATCTTTGACTAATATTTTAATTTGAAGTGTGACAAACATTGAAAAAATAAGAATTCATGAAGGCAGAACGAGTTGTGCACTGCTGTTTCGGTAATCAATCAATAGTTTTAATTTACGAACTGACTCCAATTATACAGCGCTACATTTGAGAAGCTCCAGTACACGTAAAGGTCTTTGGTCTTCAGCCTTCGTTATTTACTGGTTGTATCTAGCAGAGCCAACAAGTCTCGGACGACGAGCGAAATGGTTGGTTGCTCTCCCATGCTAGTTAGAATAATCAGCCATGCCATCAAAAGGAAACATCATAATTAACAAGGACATCAACCAGCTTTGACATTAGTATGCACCAACTGGACGCCAGTTGATGAAAGCAGGCTAATTAACTGGGCTTTGCGCTGTCATGCTTCATTTCCAAATGACCTTCAGGTCTTCAGAACTGTATTCTCTCTTTCCTTCATTTTTCATCTACTGCTCCTGGGTTCTCTTCTTTTTCAGAGCACCTGATCTATACTACTCCACACTCCACCCTTTCTTGTTTAGCAAATTACTCTTACACATCCATCACTGTTGGCTGGTGTAAATCCCACCAATGCCAAATCCTGATCAGTCAAACTGCTTACACGGCATGCGAAGGCTCTACAATATAGTGGCCTGCCACTATATGCTTGTAAAAAGACTACTAGTGGTTGTTGATTGAGGTTCGCTGGACGAGAACGTAGTAAAGAAGAGTATAAACAACATAAGGTGACAAAGAAAATAAAAGAGGCAAGGAGGGAATGAAAGAAGGAACATCGTTGCTGTTGTTGCCAGACTGGTTTTGTGTCTTTGTGCTGCAAAACCAGTTGGCAAAGGTTCCCCGGAGCCCAGGAGAACAAAATGCAAAGGTACATTTGATTTATTAAGATGGTGCATAAAGCCAGGGAGGAGGTTTCTAGAAGAAGTCTTGCTTTGTCCACGGCTTCGTTTTGGCTGTGGAGAACAGAAACCTCGAGATTATTAATAAGACTTGGTGCTGAAGTCCTGATTAGGTTGAGATTAGGTTCAAGTTAAAGATTTGTATGGTGCTTTTTACAATGACCAATGCTTTCAGAAATCTGGAGGGCGCATGTGACCCTGGAGAACATGCTTTTTTGGCCGTACTAGAATAAAGTGTAATTGCACATCCACTAGGTGGCAGGTTTTGTTTTTTCAGGCAAATTGATGCACTTTAAATGTAGAAGTAGTTTAGAGAGTTGCAGTACTACTACATGCACTTTAAATCTTTTCTGTTCCAGACTAAAAATCAGTGTTATTAAAGTTATTTTTTGTTTTGTTTATCTATATTTCATTGTTCTTTTATCAATTTTAATAAGGATACAATGTTCTCGTACAGTGAGATCTCGTTCCTCTGAGAAGCTTCAATGCAAATGTATCATAATTTGAATGTGATGTAACAATTGCAGCTTCTCAGTAAAAACATTACCCACAGTAAAATGTAGTAAAATTAATTGTGGAAGGAACACACATTGATTTTTATGTGTAAGCTCCGATACATTGGATTATGCACTATTTTGCTCGATGCATAGATTTATCATTACACCCCTAGTGGGTTGGTATTCAGATTAATCAATAAAAGTCAACGACTGGTTAGATGATGTTCTGGTAATGACGTTTGTTCTTGGAATTGTTCATTAAATTGGCATTTCCCCCCTTCGTCATGATGTACATTAAGAACGCATTCCACTTTTCACAAGTAAGCACTTCTGATGTGACAGTGATGAACAGTGTAGTACTTTGGAATCAGCAGGACATTGCTACCTGTGCGAGATTTGGAGAGCTGGCAGACAATTCAAAGTGGTACTTGTTTGTTTCACTGTGATAAATATATGTTAATATGGAAAGTGTAAAAGCAAGTACAAGGTCCAGCCATAAATCCTGGAACTGATTTACCCTTCAGCCACAGCCAGCAAGTCAACCTCTCTGGCATTACAACTACTTTCAGAAACTGGTCCAAGGTCAGCTCTTTGACCTTTTCCTTCTTAACTGTATTGTGTTTTTTTTCCCCCAACCTGACCTGAGATTGTCTCCGAGAGACCCATCAGGACAGAAACCCCTAAGGCTTGTTCTCAGTCATTAAATAGATCACAGATCAGGGCCACAAATGTAGGGCATTTCATAGTTGGAGTACTGTTCAGGAACAGTTCGTACCCTGTACCACTTTAGGTGGAGAGTAGAGAGTCAGCACTTTAGTGATGTCCTATGCGTTCCAAAGCTTGGCTCTTTTTCCCAGTGGTCTAAACTTTCTATGCCTATACTGATTACAGAGGTCTAGCCTGTTTTTGAGCCTGACAGTAGAAGGGTCCACTAGAGCTCAATGACAACGTAACATTTTTCTATCAAAAAGTTAAAATTTTTAAATTTCAAGCTGCAATTTTAAAAATATTTTTAAATTATCATGGTCTTAAGTAATCTAAAGGCCAGTTGGTTTTTTTTTTCTTAGAATCTGAAACTAATAACTAGGGCTTGCGATTATAATATTTTTATGATTTATAGCTTTGCAAAATTGTCTACGCTCAAATAATTTTTTGTGTGGTCACAAAACCTACACATTTACATATGTCTTCTTTTTATCCTACAACAATTACTAATAACTAGAGCATTGCTACAAATATCCTAGAACTTTGATTCCGTATCACCTGTGTTTCCTTTGATTTTTACTTTACAAAGATTTTCAACTGCAGATATTTTTTATTCCAGAGCTGAGCTGAAACTGACTGTCCCATAAAGGGAACAAATCACAGTATATTTTACTAGCATAGCGTGAATATTGTTTGTAAAGAACATGGATCATCTGCATGTTTTATTATAATTTTTATGATAATGAGTATGATTGCTCTTGGTTAACTGGTTTGGTTAGTGTATGAAACATTGGTAACTGGCTTTGGATGTGGGTTTTAAATGTAGCACTGCTATTTTTTGTCTACTACAAAACTGAATTTTGTGATCCATATGGTGTAAATGTTGCAAATCTGAATAGCTGAATTAGCTTTTGTTTACATTCGTGATCATTTCTCAGTTGAGATGTGAGTGCTGCTGTGGTGCCATCAGCTGTGGTTGAAACCGTGTTATCTAACTGTGTTATTCCAGTCTGACACACTCGTGTCCATTTGCTCTCTTTCTGCAGACACTGATCTTTAAAATGCTCTCATCAGAATGATTTTCCTGTACATACATGAGTTAAACTGGTTCTAAAAAAAAATTTTGTACACACACACACACACACACACACACACACACACACACACACACACACACACACACACAATTGTGCTCATACATTTACATACCCTGCCAGAATTGATGATTTCTTGGCCATTTGTCAGAGAATATATATATCTATGTATGTATGTATATGTATGTATGTGTATATATATATATATATATATACCGGTATATAACTCTAATTTAGAAGTAGAAAATTAGAGGTTCTGTTGAAACCAAACCACGGTCAGTTAAGATTTCAGGATGCAAATCCCACAAATAACTTCTGGCTGTTTCAAGATGCACAATAAGGAGGCACTTGAACTTTTTGGCCACAACCATAGATTTGGTCGACAAGGGCTATGATGAAAGTTCCACCATTCCTACTGTGAAACCCATTGGTGGATTACTGATGATTTGGGGAAATTTGGTCAGAATTGATGACAAGATGAATGTAGTAAGTTATGAAAAAATACTGGAGGTACATTTGCACTGATCAGCTTGGAAGCTGCACATGGGACGTACTTGGACATTCTAACATGATAATGATCCAAAACACAAGACTAAGTCAACCTGTCATTAGCTACAGCAAAATAAAGTGAAGGATCTGGAGTGGTCATCTCAGTCTCCTAACCTCAATATCATTGAGCCTTTCTGGGGAGACCTCAGACGTGCAGTTTGTCAAGAGCATAATAATTTACAGCAACTGGAGGCTTTTTGCAGCATGGGCAGCTTTATCATCTGAGAAGATAAAGAGACTTATCCACAACTACCACAAAAGACGTCAAGCTGCCATTGCAATACACTGTATTAATACTTGTGTATTTAAATTTTTAATCAGGGTCATTTGAGTTTGTGTTGTAGTAGTAGTTGATTGAAAATAAATGGCTTTTTTATTGATTTTGTTATCATTCATATTCTTTGAAAAATGGTTACGAATGTAGCGCTGTTGATAGCTGCCCACTGCCACTGTTGTCGTGCACTTTGTGTGTGATTGAATGTGTTTACAATGACAAATAGTCACTTTCACGTCACTTCACTTTACATTTTCCCCACTATATTAATCCCCAAGGGGTCTCTGCATTTTACCCATCTGGAACAGTGAGCACTAACACACATCCAGAGTATATGTAGAAATGAATGTGCAACGAATATAAGAAAGTACAGTGCAGTCAATTAGAGCAAAGCTAATTCTCATATATTACATGTAAAAGTTATTATTCCTAAAGGCACTGAAACTGGAAACAGCATATTTATTGTATGGAAGAGATGTTTATGCAAAATAAATTATGACATGCAGAAATAATCAGGCCTCAGAGGGAAAAAGATCAAATGCAAGGAAAATGGAGCATATAAGCCCTTAAACTTTACTTAAGGATTGCTAATTGTTCAATGTCTGTCAGCTTACACTTCAGCGTCTGACGTCATTAAATCTTTAGAGACATGAAGTGTTAAGTTGCGCAGAATGATTGTCCTATATGCTATATTTAACAACCTAGAGGCATTTGGATGCTATTAGTCAGGCGCCTTCATTCTACCTATCAGCCTTGGATCAGTTCTCCGAGCTTCTTGGTGCATCTTACAAACTGACCACAGATCAGAGCAGTGGATGACTGCATGTTAATTTGTCCAGGTGAAGCAGAACGCCGTGCAGCTGGAGCCTGCTCCATTAACCCACTTTAGCAGAGCTCCCAGGGGACCCTGAGGAGCCCGAGGAACGGACGGCAACGTACTCATCCTTTTCAGACACTGAATGATTCCTATTTTACAAAGTGCGACAGGTATACAAGCCGTGCGGTCAAGGAGGACGCGTCCTAGTCATATCCTTGTGATTTTTATATACAATTTATATATCTGATTATCTGACATTCTTGTCTTTTTAACATTACCATTTCCTGTCTTCCGTTAGTATTCTGGCTGTTTGATATTGGCCCAAATTCCCTCTATGAAGGTTGGCTCTTCAGTTTTGACTCTTTTTTTTTTATCAAATTGTGGGCAGTGGTGTCCTAGTGGTTAGTCCTGGACCACTGAGGTACCCTTGAGCAAAGTACTGACCCATTTCTTTCCCTGGGCAGAGTCTTTACCTGGGGATGGGACAAATGCAGAGGTCACATTTACTTGTGTACTTTGTGTGATACCAGTTTAAATTTGTCCTAAAGTGTGAGCTTTGTGGTAACATGTATATGGACATGCCACAAATAAAACAAGTGTTGACCGATTATTGACTGGGCTGATTATCGGGGCCGATATTAGGCATTTTGATGATGATTTGTTTCTGTGTTTAATTTTAACCATTAATGATATTAAGTAACTTCATTGTTGACTCTTCTCTCTATGCTGTTCGCTCTCAACTTATTTAACATCCTGCCCACAACAGTCTCTGATTGGTTATATGTCACAGGATTAGTAGCCAATCGACGCTGAAGTTGTTACTCACACAATGAGAGAAGAGAGTTTCAGCTGAGCATGGACCGTAGTTCAGGATGAAAGAAAAGCTGTTTTGTTAAAGTGTTTCCCCAAATTAAAACATTACAGTCCTCCACACTGAAGCTGCAAAATACCATGGAGCTCCTGTTTCCATAATGAAACACTAAAATTAAAACAATGTAAAATGTTAAGTATTTAACAATGTACAAATGTTAAGTATTTATAAACAATAAAGTTATTTAAATAAAGTTGTGTTTTTGTTTGTGAAATTCTAAATAAACATAGTTTATTCTTTTTGCATATCAGTTCCCAATTATATTATATCAGTCCTGTTAACTAGCAACAGTTTTAATATTGGCCCTGAAAAAACTATATTGTTCAACTTCTAAAAACAGTGTAAGAATTTAGAATATATCTTTTGTGACAGCATTAGTATTTAAGGCCTCAAAGTTCCAATTTTGGGCATAAAACAATACAGATCTTGTGTTTAGGGTAAGTAAGCAATATTATTGATGGTTCATCTGTATGTTGATCACTTCTATTTTCTCTATTTAGCACGATATAATGTTTTTTTAATCATATTTGCTTGGTTAAATATAGTTACTATTGACCGTGGAGAGACTTGGCAGATAAAAACACACCTTCAAAATAAGTTTACTCAGAAATTGATGAATGGGTGGATGGATATAAATTATGCGCTAATATGTTTTTACTAATTATGCAGTAATAGAAGAAGTAGAAAAATATTTCCGCTGTAGAACATGAGAACATACATCGAAATACATGACATTAACTAAACTTCTATTTCAGGAAAGTGAGAAATGTGTTTTTTTTACAATACTGGTTTCTCTATTTAGCATGGTAAAACTCTGATTTAAATCAGTTTTTCTTTGGTAAATATGGTTCATATTGAACGTGGAGGGACAAACAAGATGGGTTTACTCAAAGATGGATGGATAGATAAAACTAATTATGCACAAATATGTGCAGAAAAGTGCCATATTTAAGTTCCCTGTAGAGAATTGGGAATTAAATCACAAAAACATGACATTAACTAAACTTTTATTTCAGAATACTGGTTTCAATAGCTGCCATTCTGTTAACCTGCACTGCACCACACATGAGCTGATGGTCTGACAGACGTAATAAAAGATTTGTTTAACACAATGTATGTCCGAGGACTGAGGGTTGGCTGGACTGAAATGCATGTTGAATTCACATTGATTTACGAACACTGACGCAGAAGTGATGCAAAGCCCTGAGGGAAAAGGCAGCACGCTTGAAATAAACCATTAACACTATATTGTTCTCTGTGAGACAGATGGTTTGGAGATGGTTGCTGGATTGGATAAGCAGAGGAGAAATGCTCTTTTTGATGGCTTTATTGTGTGTGTGTGTGGGGGGGGGTTGAGAAAGCTAAGCCGCCTTTTTACTTTTACTGCACGTTGCTCGTGGAAGGCTAGTGAGGAGCTTGAGGGAAAGTGGCATGGTCGGATCAACTGTTGTATAACATTCAAATCACATTAGAGCAAAGTCCGTCTGGGCCATCAGTGGAGATAGACAGAAAACATTCAAATATGATTAAAAAATTCAAAATATGCAGATTCAGTGCACAGTTTTGGAGTTTAGCTCTGGGGATGAGGTGATGTAAATCAGTAAAGCTGGATTTCTTAAACTCTGACTTCCCTGCTCAAACACACCTGCTTCAGCTCACCTGATAATTGTCAGGTTTAGGAAGAATGTTTAAGGAGAGTTCGAGAACTGGTGATCATGCTCTTTTTGATCAGTGCCTTTGAAGAGCACTTCACTGGGGGTGTAAAATGAATGGTACAGCCAAACCATCAGCCATTCAGGAAACTTTAGGTCCTTAAAGCTTATCTCCATGTTGTCAGTATTATCTTGATAAACTTGGTTATAGATCTAAGATTAGAATTAGGTTCAGATTTTGGGTTAACATTTATGTTAAGTGACTACTTGTGCGAACACACCATCACACACAGTGCACTACAGTGAAATGTGACCTCTACATTTAACCCATCGCGCCTGGAGAAACTGGCCAGTGCAATGGTGCCCAGGGAGCAGTGTAGTGGTTACCCCAGTGATGCCCAGGGAGCAGTGTAGTGGTTACCCCAATGATGCCCAGGGAGCAGTGTAGTGGTTACCCCAATGATGCCCAGGGAGCAGTGTAGTGGTTACC
>JBBIGC010165322.1:0-16143 GCA_037576955.1 Lepidarchus adonis
TCTGCCAGAGGAGGTGTTACTAAGTACTGATTATGTAGGGTGCCCAAACTTTTGCAGAGTGCAACAATAATGTTTTTTTATTCTTTGTTCAGTTTATGACATAAAAAGTACTATGCATCAAAGCAAATTTTTAAGAGCCTCCCATTGGATAATTACTGCATGGATGGTTATGCTTCATATGTTTGTAATCAAAGTAAAACATCCAGCAAGACATAAGAGTGTGACTTTTTTGGGCAGGCAGTGTATACGCTAATACTGTATATAAATTACTGCACATTTACATATAAGCAATGCTTGGAAACCACATGCCTGGACTGCAAACAGTTTACCTGCCATATGTACATCATCAAAAAAGAAGCAAAGGTAAATACTTGAAAACTATTTTTAATCCATATGTCAGGAATGGGGAAGGGGAATCTACATCATAAAGATCATTTGAAAGGCTCCATGTCTGCAGATCTTTCTTCTTCCCTAGTTTGCACAGATGAGCAATAGAACTTTCCATTCTTGCAGGATAATTATTAACATGGTGACACAAGGCCAAGTAAAACGCATGAGCTCATGAGAAACTCCACTGCTGCTGCTCTATGAGCCAGAGGTGCCAGGAAAACAGCTCTTTGATCTAAGAGTGGTGAAAATACACGTATACACCAAAAAAACCAACCACGTTTGTTCAGCATGGGTTTCTCAGGACCGCATACATTTCACATGCCTGAATTCTTATAAATGTGCACAACCCCCCCCAATAAATCTCATGATGGTCATGTGTATCTGCTGTAAGAGCATGGCTCAGAATAACATTCACATATCTCTATCATGTGACAATTTGTGTTATTCAGGTCAATTTAGTTTTTTTGCAAATTTGATGAGTTTTCAATTTATACTGTAATTTTACTTCTACTCAATCACAATATGTCAAAAACCCTCCCATTTCACTTTGGGAGTTTCTTTCACAGATATGCAGATGTTTCTTATTGATTCATAATAAGAATGATGATGTCCTCATTGCAAAGGCAAATAATACATTAATCTATATTTATTGACATTACTGAAAAAAGTAATAGTTCAATTAGGGAAATACCGGTCCGCAGCCCAATGGAGACCCTTGATCTAAGCTTTGTTGCAAAAGAGATGTGCGAGTGTGAAGAAAACAAAATATTTATTCCTAGAACTTTAGTCAATAACCATTTACAAAAGTTTCATGATTCAAACATGTCAGGCAGGTAGATGTGAACTAAACGTGTTACATCACCACAACTTTCGCTTTGCTTCTTTTGGCAAGAGTTGTGCCAAGTATTTTATTCTTGTGCAACTGTTCAGGATATTTGGAGCACATAAACCCAAACCTCCATTTTGTAACTATAAACCTTCACATATGGTTGTAACATGTTCATAAACTCATGTGCACACATGCATATCTCTGCAGTATGTGCTCATCAGTGGTCCGGTGGGCTTACAGATGATGCTGAGAAAGAGATGGACTACAGTGTATAATAAGGCTAATTATCTATGGCCAATGGTGCTGACAAAATGGACATTGTAGATACAATGTAGTTGTACCTAATAAAATGGCTTGTCAGTGTCTATTTCCTCACATTGTATATGCAATAGGCTATGTGTCAGTATATCCCAGATAGTGAGCACATGTGGACGGATTCTGGCTGAGTTGTGGTAAAAGACAGCGCTGGTAAAAGACAGCGGGTCAGAAACACAGCGAGTGATTCTGGCTGACAGTAGCGTGGGCAAATTTCAAACACACACACAAAGATGGTTCAATTCTGTCTTAGCTATGGACTTGCAGCACATTTACAGCTGCTATGGCAAACGAAATCAGAAAAGGAAGGTCTGCACCAAACTTGGACCCATCATGGCCTAAACTGTTGAAAATCACGACAGAGGAAATGGACCGTGTGGGCTGTTTTGCTATGTGGGACGTCTTCAGCAGAGAAAGAGTTGCTCTATCCTGGTGGGCTCGCTTGTGTGTAAACATGGAAGCTCTGCATGAGTGAATAAGAAAACTACAGTTTTCCAATGACAGATCTAAATCTTGGGTTTAAATTGACATCATGCATAAATGTCAAGGAGAAAAACAGCTTACAACATCTTATCACCACATCACAAGCCCCTGGGTCCATATTCCCCAAGGCCAGCTGTCTGGGAACAGTTTTTCCAACAATTGAAATGACTGTTTACTCTTTTGATAAGCAGGACTCCTACACTCAGATCCTCCTGGAACAGTCAGAGGTTCTCCTAAAGACACTCCGGTGAACGCAGTACACTCCCGGTAATTGTTGTTATTGCTCCAAGACCCTCCCTTCTCCTCATTTCCTTCACCATTACAGACAGGAGCGTCAAGATAGGAAAAACACACAACTTTGGCGCCTTTGCATCCTGTGCAGCAAGGGTCAAGACCCAGTCATATTTGTGTGGTCAAACACACGACCATGAAATGTGTTTAAACCTTAAATTCATTTATACATTTTCAGATCCTCGCCCTCACCCCTGATCCCCACTCTTTCTTGTGGGTGATCTTTAATTTGATTTGTTTTATTAAAATCGAACAAACTGTGCTGAAACTGAAAGTGACATTGATGGATTGTTCTTTTTAACCCTCTACCCCCAACCCTGCACAAGACTTAGCATTGTGTAGGGGCTTCTGTATGGTGTAGGTACCGTTGTTTAAAATGAACTGCTTGGCAAAAAAAGATGTAGTTCAGGTTTAGTCAATTAGCCAAGACAAGTATTAAGTCCAAATGTAAGTTTAGAAGCAAAGGAAGCAACTGACAATATGACAATAATGTTGCAAACAAACAAGAGAAGTCAAAAGTATGTTTTTTGCAGAACCTAAAGGTTCTTCTGAACTCTAAACTACCAGTGTATGCAAACATAAGAACTATGCAGAGCCACTAAGAGGACTACGAGAACCCAAGAGTCCAACAGTCAGATGAAGCTCAACTATAGCTTTTTGAATTTCTACTGATGCAGCTTAACACACTTGGAGGAGAACACAAACTGGCAGGTCTTTAATGTCAGAGATATTTATAGTTTTACAGGGAAAACATAGCCATGCACTGCTGCGGATATGGCACGTTGTTTCTTTTCTTTCTCAAATTTTTTTTCATTAATTTATTCATTAATTCAGACTCTTCTCCTTTGTTCTCTCCCACTGGTGGAATGAGCTACCTAGACACATCAGAACTGCAGAGACTCTCTCCACCATCAAGAAGCACCTCAAGACTCAACTGTTCCGTGACTACCTCAGCATCAACAAAGTTCACTTTAACCCTGACTTTTAATCAAGTACATGGTACCATTCTACAGATCCCACAGTTTCACACTTATTCTTACTTGTGTTCATACTACTTGCAATAATATAATTAAATATGGTTCTTGCGTCGTGCCTTATCATAGGCACTTAAAGAACTTAACATCAGCTGATGCAGAAAAACTCAATGACAACGAACAATGTCCTGGACTTGTATAGCACTCGTATATATGAATAGGCCGTGTTAATTATGCTGTAGCACCTACCATCTGTTTAGACTTACTCATAAGCTCTTAATGAAAGTGTAGAATGTGTTTCTCTTTCAGAAAGTAATGTTGTAGCTCTTATCACCTGCACTGTTTTCTATGACTAAGAAGATTGTATTGAACTCCCTGTAACTTTCACATCAGTGTTGTCATGTCTAAGTTTATGTTTAATTGTTCCTGTACCTGGAAGTCACTTTGGACAAAAGCGTCAGTCAAATAAATAAATGTAATTTATTTTTTATTCAAAAGCTGGAAGCTAGTGCCAGCTGACTACTGGCCAGGGCAGGGTAAAGCCTAGACTGGAGGCCCACCCATCACAGGACAACACACAGACAGACAACCTTATACCTCACACACACACACTTATAGGCAGTTTAGAACAACCAGTCAACCTAAGCCACAAGCCTTTGGACAGTTAGAGAACCTGGAGGAAACCCGCACAAACAGAGAGGTTGTACACTCAACACAGAAAGGCACCTGTGGCCAATCTGGGGATTGAACCTAGGACCTTCTTGATGTGAGGCGACTGTTCCAACCACTGCAACCTCATCCTAATTTAGTCACTACCAATTCCAACCTACTAGCTAGGTCAAGGCCATCACACCATGCCACCTCTAAAATGTGGAATGTGCTTCTGCATCTTCAACTGCTATTGCAAGGTAATTGGAGGAAAATGCTAAGTACCAGTTCTGATATATTAGCTAATGAGGAAGCCATGCTATGCAGCTAGAGAGAGGGAAGATCTCAAAGCTGGCCTCAAAGCTACACATGGCTATGGCATGTTGCCCAAGCTGCCCAGTTCTAATTGCTGCAAGACCCATTTGTAGTGGTTCAGAGACTAATCAGAGAGCGTCACAATGCAGGGAAAACACAGATTCATTCTGTGCCATGCTTTTTCTCTCCTCAGAGGTGGAACCGGATGGATGGAATCTCATCTGCATAAGCTTATCGTCTTAAAAGTTGAGCGTTTTATAAATCCATGTTCAAGCTGTTTTCAAGCATGGCTAATCTGTAATGGGATCACAATTTGAGTCCTCCCAGCGAAGGCTTGTTTGGCATCCTGCTACAGATAAACATTTTATGCACAGCACAGCTCCTCCAGAAAGCTTAAGCAAGTCACGGAATAGAGCTCACAGATTATGCAGAGATTCCAAGCATGTTTGGCATGGAGCGAGGTGGCGTAACCCAGCATTAACAAGTTTGCATGACATAATGAAGGATCAAATTAGACTGATGTCTACAGTCTACTTATATTAATAAATGTGGTCATAAGATGTCACTGTGGGGAAAATTAAATATGTATTCATTTTAATTATGGGCAAATTCTAGTTTAGTCCAAACCATTCCTTATATTTGCCACATTTGTTACTGATTGAACACAGTTGCAAATTCACATGTAATTTGCATTTGTATGTAAGCATGTAAAAAATATAAGTAAGTAACTGCATATAAGTTTCATATTTAAATCGAAAATTAATCTACTACAATTTGCACAACTAGTTATTTTTTTACTTGTTTAAAATAGTTGTTTAAAAATGCAAACTAGTCGTTATTAGCAAAAAAAAGGTAGAAATTAGTGAAATCAAGGTTCTAGTTTGAAGACATACAGCTTTGCACTATTTAGTCTTGAGGCCAGTGCACCCTATAGCCTACACTACACTACACTATGGCTAAGCAATAAATCATTTTTATATTTAACAAGCAATTTTCAAATTGCAAGTGCAGTTTTCAAATCACAGTTGCTGCAATTTTAATTATTTTGTATAAGACAAACATTGCCTATGAATATACCCTTGCTAAGCCCAGGCAAATCACATTAAATCACATACCGAGTACTGGAGAGACACTATTAGCTGGAACCAGATTTCTTGTGGATGCGAACATATTTGCCCAATAAATCTAATCCAGATCAAGCACACAGTCATGACAGGATTTCTACTAGTCTACAGTGTAGATCCTACATACACGTATAAATCATCTCAGGCTCAGAAACTCAAACGGTGTAAACTTCATATAGTCAAATACGGACAATGTGTAGCAAGAGAAAAGAAATTTAATTTAACGAGTTAACATTGGTTCCAGAACCAGAATGAGACAGACTGGTCAGCAAATAGCTAAAGCAGGCAGTGGATAATTGGATAATGTGGTTTAACAGTAAACAGTAATACTAGGTTTATCTTAAGTACTATTTCCACACCTGTGAAAGATGGAGGGCTTTGCCTTAGCAAAAAACATTTCTGAACTTCTTAAACTGTTTCATCTACAAGACACATCCACTAGTCAAGGAGGACCACTTTATCTGTGCAACAAGCAAATGAGCCACTCCTGGGGTGAAGGGATGGGGTCAGAATAGAGGAAACGATAAAATTGCAAGGCACTCTGTCTAGTGAGGCATACCAATACCAATTCCATTATACCTGCTATATTCTTCTATGAGTTTTGTAAATTAAATGTTGGTAAATATACTTGAAATATATGTGTTTTGGACTTTTTAAAGTATGTTTTAGAAAGAAAAGTAAAACTACTTGTAGGTATTAAATAAATAAACTACTTTACTAGTCATTTCTATATTCTAGGCTGTGTGAGGGTGTATTAAATGCAAAACGTAGTAAGAATACATTAAATACAATAAAATGCACTTTAGAAAATTTCATTACAGCTGCTATCTTTTTCTATGAGTTTTGTAAATTAAATGTTGGTAAATATACTTGAAATATATGTATTTTGGTGTTTTAGAAAGAAAAGTAAAACCACTTGTAGGTATTAAATAAATAAACTACTTTACATTTTGAAGTACACTGTTTAAAGCTCTGTCTAGCATTTTTTAAATGATATTTCATTTATGTTGGGCCAATGTTCAGCACAGTTTGTTGATTTTCCTGCGCAAGCACACATGGTTAATTTCATCTGTTAATGATCAGGATTAGTGAGTGTATTTTACTGTACTGTACACTGCTCTTTATCAGTGCAACTATAGGTGAATGGCCCCTAGGACCAGGGACCTGCTATAGCCCCTAGGACCAGGGACCTGCTATAGCCCCTAGGACCAGGGACCTGCTATAGCCCCTAGGACCATGGTTGGGATACTCTGCACTTGTCCTTCTACAAGCAGTTATTATTATACTTGTTTAATCCCAGAGGGGAAATTTTTCTCTGCCTTTTTCCTATACAAGGTTGTAGCACACATACCCAGAGCAGTGCAGTGACACCCAGGGAGCAGTAGAGGGTTTGATGTCGTCCTCAAGGACACTTCAGCCTGCTGGTTGGTTCCAGGAATCAAACCCATGAACATTTGGTTACAAACCTTAACTGTTAGGCCACTGGAGAGGGCTTGATGGTGACACTAGGTGTCATGGCTTGGGTCTCTGTTTGGGATATCAGTCATATCCCTGAGGAGAACAAACACAACAGAGGGCATTCTGTCATGGGACGCCTGACCTCTGCATTCTGGGAAATGGGGGGCTACTCCTTTGCTGAACCATGTGTCAGCTCATGAGGGGGCTGGGGCAAAGACAGGTGCTGATATCTGAGAGGGGGGACAGCCTTGCCTTCCCCTTCTATCCCACACACATAGTGGGTTTAAAGCTGCAGTGCTCTAGCAATGCCTCTGGGAGCACAACACCAATGTTTTTTGGGGGGCACCCTAAGTAGACCAGTGGAAATGTAGTTTTCAGAACTGCAACAGCACAACATTTTAGCTTAGCTTATCAAATAAAAACGATTTATGAAAAAAGACAGAAGTGGATATTACTAGTGTTACAAGAAAAAAAAAGTATTGTCCCCAGTGTGTGTGTGTGTGTGTGTGTGTGTGTGTGTGTGTGTGTGTGTGTGTGTGTGTGAGTGTGTGTCGGGAGGTGGGTGACAGTGAAGTGGTCAATGCACTTGGCCTGGGAGTATTATGAATAGAATGTAAAAACAGCAACAGCGTTGTGGATAAAGAGTTGCATAAAATGTTTCTACCGTTATTCATGTCCAGTTGTATAAATATGTTACAAGAACGGAATTGGGGTTTCAGCTTTTGTTTCTGAGCACCTCCAGCTGTTGAAGGACATTGAACATATTGTGACCGTATTTCAGTGTGGAAATACATCGAATGGAAAAGAGGACACTTACACCAAGGCTTTGGTTAAAAAATGGGACACGGCTCGTTCACGGATTTATTTTACCAGCTTTAATAAAAGCTTCCGGAACCTGTGCACCCTCTGGTGGCACCAACCTCATGCCTTGGTGAGCGGGTCTATGGGCAGCCATCCAGCTACCCCAGCTCAGCAGTCAGACCGATCGTCTAGCCCGGGGTAGCAGGGACCGCTGACATCAGCCCGCGCACCAAGATCCCTGGTAATACTGGTAACCTTTATTACATGAAGACATTTCACTTAGAATCACAGAACCTGAGAACTTGCCCAAGAACACACTCCCAAGATGCCTTGCGGCCGGTGGAGCAGCAGCTCCCTCCCAACATCGCTACATTATGTCTATGCCAAAAACAATGCAACAGAATTGTGGATAAATGGTTTCCCCAGTAGAAGAGGTGTTGGAGTAATCAATGCTCTTAGTCTGTGAGTATTGTGAATGATATTGTTGGTATGGAACTGCGATATCAATGTCCACCACTGAATGTATACAGTTGATGATTTGTCATTGTGGGTATGTGCGAGTATATTGCACACAGGAGTAGAGTGTTCAATGCACTTTGACCAATAATTACTATATTGGTAGTATTATTATTAAAGTAAGAAGGTAAAAAAAATATGCAACTGCATTGTGGATAAACCATGTTCCCTGTAATTGTCATGGTGTGTTGGCCTGCAAGTATTGTTAACAGAATGCAAAAATCATGCAACAGTGTTGTGGATAAATAGTTGCACAAAATGTTTTTAGGGTAAAATCTGTAGAAATATGTTGCAAGGATGACACTGGGCTATAAGTGTCTTTTTCTGAGCCTGTCCAGCTGTTGAATTCTATTACAATTATGTAATGAGTGCATTGTATCCAGGAGAGTGAGAAGTGGAGTGATCAATGCACTTTGCCTGAGAGTAATTTAAAAAATGTTTTGAACAATGTAACAGCATTGTAGATAAACTGTGACCTCAGTAGAGGGGTAGTGGAGTGGTTACACACTTGGCTCTGGAGTTAAAAATGTTGCAACAGCTTATGGATAAAGAATTGCAAATGTATTTACCATAATATACAGCAACCTCCACAACTATTGGCACCCCTGGTTAAGATAAATTACATTTTTATTGTAGAAGCATCTCACACTAAAAATGTTTAACTCATTTAACACATTTAACTCCTCTGTATCTACAGAAATAATAAAGCAGTTAAAAAACAATCAAGGCTGAAAAAAGCTCCAAGTAGCCACAACGCACAGTGAGGAGGATGCTAAGAGAAGTAAAAAATTCTCCAAAGCACACTGTTTGAAAACAGCATCAAAGAGTGGTATCTTGAGGTCACAAAAAAAATCTCCATGGCAACCATAAGATGCTATCTCCATGCCATCAAGCTATTTGGGAAATACACAAGGAAAAAGCCTTTTGTCACCACACATCTGGAGTTTGCTATGCGGTATTGGGACGTCAAATGGAACTGTGCACTTTGTTCAAATGAGATTAAAATTGAGCTTTTTGGAAACAAACATGCTAAGTTATCTTGGTGTAAATCCAAGGATGAGTGTGCGGAAAAGCACCTCATGCCCACTACGCATGCCCACATGTTGAAAAAGTGAAGTGAAAATAGCTAGATATATAAACTAAATATAAGATTATATATTGTTTCTTTCAATATATGGGGTCCTTGACTTATGAAAATACACGGTTATGTCACTGGCTTAAAACTTACATTAAGTTAATGTGCATATTTACTGTCATATAGGGTAGTAGAATGCAGTTGAATGCCTACTAAATGCTTTACGGTAATACACAAGCACCACAAGGTGCTGTTTTTAACTGTTTTTGCTGTATTGTTTGTTTTATTCACCTTTTTTCCACTTTTTGGTGGGTGAGATGTGGGTGTTGGTACTGCAGTGCGTGTGGATGTGTGCAGGGAGAAAGCGAGGCAGCTCTGCTCTGCTAATTTCCCATGTGTTGTTAGTGCACAGTGTTGAATAAGAGTTTATGTGGATTGGTGGGTGAGATGGGGGGTTAATAGTGCACTGTGCTAAGTCTCCTCTCCCATGCGTTTACTGCTGTGGTGGATGTTGAAGCATTAAAAAGAGCATTTCTATCTGGAGCAACGTTTGACATTTTTAGGATTCTTTGATTTATTTTTGTACCCAGAGCATTAAAAAGAACTGAGTGCAATAGATTCTAATGCATTTGCCCTATGGTATGATGAAAAAGTTAATCTGAAATCAATTATAAACACGTTATCAATCATAAATCACCCCCAAGCTGCCAAGAATTCAGAAACCCAGGCGTCAGACACTTGTGCAAGCCTAATAAAAGAAAAATTATGTTTTTGAACTGGAGGCCAAAGGTTGTGTGCATGTGAACCAGTGGAGCATCAACATGCACTGATGCATCAGCATTAGCAAGTCTTGCAGTCTGACAGGAACGAACGAGATCCAGCAAAACGATGGTGCATGCAACACAGTGCCCACTCCTGCCAGTTTCCATGGCACAAGCTGATGTGCGTCAGCCAGTGGGCTCAGTGACGAGTGTGAGTGTGTGACCCTTCATGAAGACAGGTGCCTCATGCTTGGAGCCCCAAACAGGAAGTGTGAACGGAAGGATAAAGGCAGGGCATGGCAGAGTGCATGTAACCTGAGCTCCTCCCAAGCCTCTGTGTGACTCCTGTGCAGACACTACAGGCCGTATGACAGCTCGTGTAGTAAAAATGACTTGGGGATATACATGCAGGCAGAACCCGACACTCCACTGTAAAGTACTTAAAAATAGCTTGAGCTTCATCATGGCATCTTCGACAGCTCAAAACTAAACCTGTCAACAGCTTCCCAGGAGGTAATAACGGCTTTCTGGTACGAGCTAAATACATACAAATATAAATATATTTGTATGCATCTAAATAGGAGTCTGAATTCTTAGCCATTAAATAGACATTAAGACATTTATTAGACATTTCATTGCTGCAAAATGCTAAGAGTGTAATAACTAGCATAAAACATTTATTTCATTCCTCCATCTCTTATGTCCTCAAAGGGTCTGGATGCTGGAGTGGAAAAGCAGTGCTCATGTGGGGTTCCTTTAATAACTGACGCTCTGACAGTTAGTCAGGTTCATTCGAGGGCTGTTGAGGGTCTCAGGAAGCTCGTCTTTCCATGGAGTAAAAGACTTTTGAAATAAAGCTCTGAAAATGCCTCATAATTCATATGAGCCACATTAAATGTGCCTTTTGGCCTCTGGGGCTATAAGTACTTAATATTTCTTCAGGGCTTGAGGAAGAATCACTTTGCCTCATCTGTTTCCAGCTAATTATTCATATAGGCTGGTCTCCTCCTCCTCGGTTTAGCTGAGACACAACAACGCCATCGGTTCCCTAATGGAACGTGCAGAGATTAGTCACAGGGAAGGCTGCAGAAACCCTATGTTTAGTCATGGCACAGCCAGAAGCATAAGCATATGAGTTCCAAGCAGAGGCTGCAGGGGAGCTCTGCTATCAGCAAGAGGAAGGAAGTATCAGTGCAGAAAGAAGATAACGCAGTGCAGCACAGTGAAAAGCTTGTGCATGGAATGGTTTTCCTGTGATTGTAACAGCATCCAACAACAAGGAACTTCTGTCTCTTGTCGCTGATGATTAAGACACTCAAACACTTAACACAGTTTCCGGGATAATAAAAGGCCAGGGGTGCCCAACTTCAATCCTGGAGATCTGCCACCCTGAAGAATTCCGTTTGTACCGCTGATCTAGGCCCCATGGAAGTTCTAAGTATATCACTGACTGTGAATATGAGTCGTTACCAAACCTGGTATCATTTGTTAGAAATGGAAAACAGCTCTATGCCAAGTCTTTACTAAAAGAGTCACTGTAAAACTGATAACTACATGGTAAAATATAAGCTAATGCTAATGTGCTGATCATGTTCTCTTGTCCCTGAGGCAGATCTGAATCTATTATTATTGCGTATCTGTCGATAACAAATCCTGATCCGATATTTTTTATATAACAGTTTCATAGCGCCCTCTTCAGGTACATTAACATGATTAAATTTAATGTATATCCTCTACAACTGAATTCTCACATTGTCCTCACATTGGACCCATTTCTTGTCTATTTCCCCATGCCCAGCATATCCTCAACTGCCTATTTTACATGCTCTGCTGTATGAGATCAGACAAACCACACGCTTTCAATTAAATGATAGGTTAATCTAGTGTGCAGGGAGGCTAAGTTTTGATACTAGGCAAACATTGGAATTCCACACCTATCACAGTCATATCTGATAAAATACCTTGCAGGTTATGGTGAATTTTGCTGTAAAGCTGTGGTAGCTCAGTGGTACATGGTTATTCTGAAGTATAGCGTTGATGGAGTCAGGCACATTGTAGCACCAAAAAGATGAAACAGATGGTGAAATCTTGTATTCTCTACCACACTGCCTGGCTGGTCATTCAGTATAATTAATCCAGTTACCCTCTTTGTAATATTTTTTGCCTTTTTGAAAATTTCTCTGTCCATGTAAAAGTGTCCTCCAGTGTATGTTGCTTCGATGCAGTCCACCTGCGTTATCTGTCTGAACTTGAACTAAAATATTTCCACATTTTGACCCTGTGCTGCCACAAAGCTCAATTTACAGCACCTCTGTAATAACTCATGCTATGGCCGATCCCAATCAGTTAAAAATGTCCTGATCGGCCCCAAAGCTGTTCTTTGAGATCTGATCGGGACAGTCCTAATAAGAAGCTGCATTTAAAACAATTAAAGCTTTAAAATGGTTTAAGCTTCAAATACAAGTGTTTAATCCAGAATAACCAAAAAGGTTAACATGCATCATTATAAGTAGAATTTCAAAGGGACATTCACATAAATTAGTATTATCATTGAGGTGTTTCTTTTAAACATTTATAGTCTAAATGCTCAAACAATCATGTATGACTTGTATAAAGGAATTATATTAAGGGTTCGCATAAGGCGATGGTAGCCATTCCTAGAGATCCAGTCTCCAACTCAGTTTGGGGATTTTCCTGCTCAACCACACCTGGTTCATCTCACCTATTAATTGCCAGGTTTAACTACCAAACTGAGACACAAGCTTTGACATAAAGGCTTAACCTATAGAGAAATTAGAGTTTTCCCATAAGAAAGGCATCTTCTTTTTCATGTGACTACAAAAAATAAAAATAAAAATATCTAATTAAATGAGACCCACAGGCTATATGTAATGAATATCTGCAAAACAAATCATAGGAAATTAATACTAAAACTAATGCTTTTTGGGTGGAAACTCATGAACTCATGATACTCCAGATGATAAACTGAACTCATGAACTCATGTTACTTGGATCTCCCCGGGACATGGAGACAAGCAGAGTGCACAGCTGTCTACACAATAAAGGCCAAGGAAAGGAAGATACATTCAGTAAACAAAATGCTCCCATTGGTCAGAAAGTGCTTTGTTATCACTGAATTCTTGCTCCGGGGACATTACCATGGTTGTAACTCTGCTAAAATTAATTACACCTGTGGTTTTTCATTCACCAGACTCAATATGTTGGGTTTTCTTCATGGGATTTTATTATCCTTCAAAGGAATGATTTTCAAGCCAGTCATCAGAGACCCCCAGATGATTATTTTTGCTCTCCATCAACACGCAACATATAAGGATGTGGGGGGAAAAGGGGACAATCTGGGAGAGCCTGAGGATTGGTATGAGAAGCCTTCTTTAATAGCTATGGTTTACTGAAAATCAGTTTCCCAATTTTTGCGCATGTAGATTTTGCTTGATCAGTTAAGCACTGGACCCACAAGGCTAATATGAATAAAAACACTAAAATTCAATATTCACTTATACTGTGTCTAAAAAATCCATTCTCAACCAGCGCAAACCACATCTAGTTCTTTATTAACAGTCACTTTTTGGTTATGGCCTTTCACTTGTGATTGGAAGATTGCCGGTCCAGCTGAAGGTACCCTTGAGCAAGGTACCGTCCCACTACACTGCTAGCTGGGTGCTGATAATAGCTGCACACTGCTCAATGTGTGAATGGGTGAAATGCAGAGGTCACATATCATTGTGGTGTACTTTGTCATTGTGAACACAATCAGTCATACACAAATAGCTACTTTCACTTCACTTTATTAGACTGGTGCAGGTTTATGGATGTGGTTTAGGACATAGAATGACTTAATTTGTACAATGAAAATGAAAAAAACTACAAACAGTGATCTTACACAACACTAGGGCTAGAAAAGTCAGGGAGCAGACAGGCAGGCTAAACTGAAATGTCTGCTATCTGCAAATAGCTCACCCAGGTTAAAAGAAATTCAGTTTGTGTCTGTAAAATTTTGCATTGATTATAAAGTAATGTTATTAACCTATAACGCAGTGAATGGTCTTGCACCACAGTATCTGAGTGAAACCATAGTCCCTTATATTCCACCACACCTACTTAGATCACAAGGTGCAGACGTTTTGTTGGTTTCCCATGTTGCTAAGGTTACAGCAAAGTTCTCCTATAAAGCCCTGCAGTTATGGAATAATCTTCCAAATATTTTTGGGATTCAGACACAATGTCACTGTTTAAGTCCAGGCTGAAAACACATTTGTTTAGTCAAGCTTTCTGTTTGTTCTAGATAAGGGGCAGATGCCGATGGTTCTAAGTCATAGAGTTTTCTGGTAAACTGGGATGTTTGGATGCTGTCACTCCACAGTCTGAAGCGTTCGCTCAGGTTTGTTTATGGTAGAGTGGTTGGCTGCCTTGTGAACCAGGACGCTTTCATGTCTGTGCTACCTACTGGCTCTTCCCTTTAGCTATGCTGTCATAGAGAGTCTTGCCAGAGCTCCTGCACTCAGACCACATTGTCCGAAATTTTTAATCACCTGCAGCACTGAGCATCCATAACAGTCTCTCTCTCTCCTCTCTTTCTCTCTATCAAGCTACTCTGAGGAACCAGTGATCATGTTCCACTCTGCTGCTTATACCATGCTGATGCAGACCAATCATGATACGCTGGAACCCACTCACTCCTACTGAGGAGAGCCCATATGGACAAAACCATGCACCACTTACATGATCATAACTCAGGCCCATCTGTACACAAGGAACCACAGACAGCTCTTTAAACTGAAATGAATCCAGTGTCAACCAGAGGAGGATGTGTTCCCCTTTTGAGCTTTGGTTCCTCCCAAGGTTTCTTCTCACAATTTAGGGACTTTTCCTCACCTCTGTGGCCTCTGGCATGCTCAGTACTCTAAACAAATAAAACTGACTTTACTTGACATCACAAGCATTCTTGTTGTCTTTAGAGACACATTCCTTTTTAACCTAGACATTAAAATTTTATCTTTATCCCATGTGCAGGTGTCTGATGTGTGTGTGTGTGTGTGTGTGTGTGTGTGTGTGTGTGTGTGTATGTGTGTGTAGAGGAGATTGCCTCAGACACCCACACATATCCCTGCTCATGTTATCCAGCAGAAGGCTATGTGTTGAATCGTGATGAGGATGAATCACCACAGGCCTGGCAAACCACTTGGTGCCTCTGTCAGTGTCAGCAGGGATTGCAGATGAATGCCCTATTCTTTAGCCTTGATAGCGCAATGCAAAAAAAGCTCACATTCATAGCAGCTCTTTATTACATTTGAGTTGAGTAGCTTTTTTAATGTAGAAGCATGTGAGAGTTACGCACAAGCAATAACTATACAGCTCCATTGTGGTATGTACAGTCCTGCACAGACTAGATGACTATAGCTTACATTTTCATGGTCCTGTATTAGGTGAATCTAATACCTAGTACCTGGTATCCAGTTTTATATGTAGTACCTACACTCTTGTAGTTCCAAGCAAGCTAAGAATGTACTAGAATGTGAAAAACTGGTAACTATTGACACTACATACTGAGAATCACCTTCACCCCATCCCTTTAGCATTTGCCACTGCTGCTTTATTTGTCTCATTAATGTAACATAACAACAGCTTCTCCAGCTACACTGAGGGGGCGACACGGTGCAGTGAAAAATGAAAGAGGTGTATTTGACTACAGTTTCTGGGACACAGCAGTAGAAACAGAACAGCAGTGCATACCAATGGTGAATTGTAATTATGGCCTTCGGTTAGAGACATCAGAATCAGAAAAACTTCATTGATCCCAGAGAAAATTGTTTAAGCTGCGACTGCACATAGAGGCAGACATAAAGACAGATTCACAAGTAACAATAAGATAAAAACTAGTATATAATAGAATAGGATACAGTATATTACAACAGAATTTATATAAGATATGAAAAGAAAAAAAAATTAGATATAATAATAAATAGGTAAAGCAAATAAAAATAATATGAAAAAAACACATCTCATCTACATTTACATTTACATTTATTTATTTGGCTGACACTTTTGTCCAAAGCGACTTCCAGGTACAGGAACAATCAGCATAAATTCAGACACGACAATACTGATGTGCGAGTTACAGGGAGTTCAATACAATCTTCTTAGT
>JBBIGC010165335.1:0-16141 GCA_037576955.1 Lepidarchus adonis
CGAGGAGGAGGTAGAGGAAGATATAGAGAGAGGGAGAATTAGGCTCGAGAGATAGTGGGGAAGAGGTGGATGGAGAGAGAGAAGAATGGATGGAGATAGGGATGAAAGGTAGAGGGAGGTGCAAGTGGTGAGAGATGGTGAGGGAATAGAGAGAGAGAGAGAGAGAGAGAGAGAGAGAGAGAGAGAGAGAGAGAGAGAGAGAGGGAGAGAGAAACAAAAAGAGAAAAGTGTGCGTATAGACATAAGGGGGGAAGAAAGAGAGAGAGAGAGAGAGAGAGAGAGAGAGAGAGGGAGAAACAAGAAGGGAGGAGTGTGCGTAGAGACATAAGGGGGGAAGAAAGAGAGAGAGAGAGAGAGAGATACAAACACACAGAAGGGAAAAGAGTGAGAGTAATACAGGGAGAGGCAGAGTGAGGTATAGTGGCTTATAGCTGGGGGAGAGAGAGAGTAAAGGTGGGGGTGCTGCAGGAGGGATGGGGATATTGCACCTGCAGCCTTGTGTGTTGCGCTGCAGTGCCTCAGTGAAACTCCTCTGGGTCTAACACACACCATTTCTAGCGGGTCTCTCTCTCGCTCTGTCTCACTCTCTCGTTCTCATGCAGTGGTGCCACCAGCAGGACGAAGGCGGTAGTGCAGCGATGCAGAATACTGCAGTAACCTCCCCCTTCAATGCAGTGACAACACTATCCTCTCTCTCTGTCTCTACCTCCGCCTCTCCCCACCCTCCACTTCAGATATGCACCTCTGTCCCTCGCTCTCTTCCTCTCTCTCCCATACCCGTTCCATCTGCCATCATCATTTTCCTATTATCCCCAAATCCATTCTGGTGGCGTCGCGTTCTCCGGCTCCCCCGTCTCTCAGCCTGTCCCTTAATGAAACGGAGCCAGTCGTGCAGAAGGAGAGGCAGGTGAAAATGGCTTGAGCATGCTCAGTTGGACAGAGAGAGAGAGAAAGAGAGAGAGAGAGAGAGAGAGAGAGAGAGAGAGAGAGAGAGAGAGAGAGAGTGGGGAGATCTAATGAACGAGTGAATCAAAACAGGAAGAGACCGTCCTGCCGACACTAGTCGCAGTCCAACAAAGCGCTGGAAACAGTCGAAGCCCCTTGGCTGTGACATCACAAGCCTGGGGCCCAATGGGTGGTGGGGGTTCTTCTGCAGGTCTGGGTTTATTTAGCATTGAAGTCAATACTGCATTGGATTTCCTTCAGTGGTCTGTTGCACTTCTTTTGAACAGACACTACCTTGACTTGCGACTCTTTTTCATGTCGGTGCTGAAGTACTGGAAATCTAGGCTGGAGGAGTCTACGTTGACGGCTAGACTTCACTCCTTCCTGCAGAGAATACAAAACAAAGCCGCCTGGGTCGGCCCAAGCCGCGTGGGAAATCCCGAGCCTGGTCCAGATGAACCAGCAGTAAGTCCTACTCACTGGCTTCCCTGATTTGTTCAGCTGAAGTTCTACCAAGACCTTCTTGAGCTGAAATCAACCATGCCCAAGCAGAGCCAACACCTAGCATGGGTGTCAAACTCCAAGTCCTGAACAGTTTGAGGATTTCCACAGATTCCTACCAGGTTCAATTCAACTGTTAACTGCCGAGTTAAGCGAGTGTGTTTGAAGATGGATCCTGTGATGGATGTGCCCTCCAGGACCAGAGTTTGACGCTCCTGCCTTGTGTAGTGTAGGACAACGGAATGGACTGGAAGAACAGAGGTGACCCGGGATCACAGTTTTGTGGTTAATGTGGTTAATGCATTGTATCTTTCTACTATCTTCACAAATTTTCCAAGAGATGAGCTCTGGAAGAGACCTTTGCAACACTACAAATGAGCTAAACTTCCATTACGCCAAGGCTACGAATAAAGTTTCATGACTAGCCCAGAGTTCACAAGTGCTTAGCCACTGGTAAATCTACCAACAAAATGGTACCAATCTAGACCCTCTGTGTCAAAACAAAACCAAGTTCCCAAAGTTTCAGAGTCTCTGAAACACTAAAGTGATGCTACATGGGTAATAGACCTCGGCCCAGTTCCAAACAAACTTTAGAGTGGCTAGTGGCTTTGAATATGACCAGACCCAAACTAACCAAGTGTACTGTTTGAGCTCAACAGGTGCAGAGATAAGATCGTCAACATATGGCTGTACAGACTCAGTATTAGCTCTACTGTTCTGATCAGTAGTCTGAGGGCAGCAGTCTTTGCAAAGAATGCTGGTGACCAAAGGCCAGTTCTGTCGATAAACTGGCCAAGCATCAGCATTATCACATGGTGTTTCATTCCAATGATAAAATAAATTAAAAGATGTTGGTGGTGTAAAGTGCTGTTCCCACTCCAACCAGGACTTTGATGTTAACACCCCAATAACTATTGTGGCCAACTTGCGCACTGGTGCATTCATTTTTACAAACGTATGTAAACCTCATTAGCCAATATCAAACTTAGAAAAAAATGGGTCATGTCCATATGCAATCAAACCCCATTAGCTCGCCCCGTTATCTCGCCAAACTTGCCTCTTGCCATGAAAGGCTGCAGGACAGATTTCCTTCCATATATTTACCTCATTAAGTCGCCCCTCGCCACAATGTGCAAAGTTTTAGGTCTATGCATTTCTATAGCTCACCAAATATGTGTTAATGCTGTAAGCTAGAACGCGCTCAGTTGTCCTAATTCTATAGGTCTGCTGCTCCTGCTGCTGTTGGTGGCTGGGCAACAGCCTCGGGATGGGTTGGTGTCTGGACCTATCAACACAGGAAACCCTGCTGTTTGACTGACGCCTGGTTGGTTGGTCCTGTCCACACTCCGCCTCTGCTAGTATGACCAGCGTAAATTCTGAGATTGTGTGCAAGTTTGTGAATTAGACCCAAAATGTCTAGTAAAACGAAAGTTGCATTACCACGTCAATAACTGGACAAAGACACAGCAGGATATTGCTGATGCTTTTACTGCTCGATTTCATCAGCCTGTCGCCAGGTGGCAACATTCTCTCAGCCAAAGGCTAAAATTGTGGAACGTCTCAAGTGAGTAAAAACGCTTGTATCTGGGGAAGCATGCTGAGCTTGAAGCGTGGTTTTCGTTTGATAGGTCGCAAAATGTGAACATTACTGATGCTTATGTGAAAAAGCCAAACCGTTTGGAGCTGAAGTAGGATTTTAATGATTTTTGTTAATCAGGTGGTTGGCTATGTTGTTTCAAGACCAGGCACAGCGTAGCGAGTCAAGTCATTTGCAGTGAAAGTGCAGGGATCTTCACTTTTTAACCCGTTTCGATAGCTTGCCAGCCCCGCCTCTCGCCAAATTTAGGGCCCGGACCAATAGGGCCAAGCTAACTGCATTTGACTGTATTCTGCAACGACTGGATAATGTCGTTATCGTAACAGGTCTAGCTGATAGACTTCCAGATAGTTTCCAAAAAAACATTGACAAAACATCTTTGGAAATTTGGAAGGTTGGTAAATACCTTTTTTAGAAATAGCAGGTCTAACCCTGACCCAACTGACAGCTTTTTTTGAGAAGGCAACCACATCCCTGTTTGTCATTTACAGGATGTACCTGTTCAGACACAGGTACTTTACTGTGGTTTCCTTTTTAGGTTGTGTGTGGGTTTTTATTTTTAGTAAAATTGCGTATAGAAAGATGAACATCTGTCTGGAAAATAAATGTGGATTCTTTATCTTTCTTTAGTTTAAAGAAATGAACAATCTGCAGAGGAAAGAGGAAGATCTCAGGCCTACATATCGGCGAGGTTTCACAGGCAGGACGAATAGAGGAAGCCAGGAAAAAACTGCTAAAAGAGGAAACCGTATAATCTTACAGCTCCTGTAACCCTTTCTTCACCTCTGCCTCTCCAGCTACCACCGCTCCTAATCTTCATTAGTTTAACAGTAATTACAGCACGGTAAAGTCTACAGGGAGGGAGATCCGAGCAGTGTAAATGCTGTAACAGTTTGAGGGTTCTTTCACGTCTGAACTAGTCCAACCTTAGTGCACTTCAGCTGATTCGGTTTATTCGTGCAGGTGTGAACCAAAACAATCGGGTCAAGGTGACCTCGGCGTAACTACCAGGTGTACTGTTCAAGCTCAACAGGTGCAGAGGCTCTACTGTTCAATCAGTAGTGTGAGGGCAGCAGTATTTGCAAGTTTGCTGGGGTAGTGCCCAGAGAACCACCATGGCAATGATCAAAGGCTAATTCTGCTGGTAAACTGACCAATTACACATGGTTTGTAATGACATTGTTTGGTTCGCTTGGATTTTTCTCTGAGAAAACTCAACTAATAGACCAACAGGTGTGCGGTCACCCCGAAATACCCATCCGCCAAGTGGATATTCAACAAATACTCAACATAATGCAAAACCAGCCCTGTAAAGACTGATTACGGTTGATGCTTCATGTCTGGACTTCAACCTCAACTATCACCTTCCAGAGATTTGCCACAAATTACATTAAAACCGATTTTTGTCTTCTATTCATGTTTCAATTTCGAGGGTGAACTCCAGCAGACATTCGTCCACCCATTCTTTAATAAACACAATCCTGTTCAGTTTAAATATGGCACATCATAATAACCCACATTCCCACATTTACGCACCAACACACTACAGATGTGCAGTTATTAAAATACGACAATATCCCAATTCATTAAAAGGCTTAAAATGAATCAAACCCTACATAAAAATGTCACTTTATTTACCAGGCTCAGCTGTTAATAAGCTAATGGTCAATTCCCATTACATTTGCTTAGGAGAGCTAACCCTCTGAAAAAGTTCAACTGTTACTTTGATATTAACAAAGAAAAATCCAAATAATTGTAAACAGAATTTCCATTTATGCTCGTGCTGTTGGAGTGCGTCTTTCCAAAACGTTTTCACTATGATGTGATCATGATTAAATAATTATTTGTAGAATATTACATGATTTATTGATAAAAGAGATGAAAGATGAAGAAATAATAAAAATACAGCAATCCAGAAGTGGAAAGCTCATAACATAATCATTTTAGAAGGATCTCCAATGACCTCCACTCCTTTGAGTCATTTCAAAGATCTTGCTTAAATAACCTACTCCCTCTAAACTTGGCATCACCATTTTGCTGGGCAGTGGAGGCCTAGTGGTTAGGAATCTGCCCTCAGTAGGTCACACCACTGAGCAGGGTGAGGGTGATGTGGGGGTGACGTGGCCACAATCTGACTTCAGTATATCTTCAGTACTTTAAAACCACTGTCAAACTTCATGTTTTATTTCAGAGAGCATCATTAATCTCGCTTATAATAATTTAATAATAATAATTTGTGCTCATACTTTGATATATATAGTTATATACGCCTCATTTTTGTCTCATTTAACATTGCATATTATATTTTTTTAATTATCTACTAGACTATTTTATATTTTTTTAAATTATTCTATTCTACTGTTATGTGTATTTGTGTGCTGTGGCAGTCAACACAAAATTTTTTCCCCGGGATTAATAAAGTTTTCTGATTCTGATTCTGATATATATCACTGTATAAGGTGAACTCTGAATTGTGACGTCAAATGTAGTGTCATTTCAAAAAGTTGCTTTGGGGGCGATGTACAATGAAACGCAAAGCACCTGCCGATTTACCTGCAGTACAGTCTGAAATCATTTCGTTTTCAAGCTTCCTGTCTGGCAATAAGGTTAGACCTTCTGGAGGAAGTTCTCGATTCTAGAAGGCAAACGACAAACCTCCCACAGTTAACAGGAACAGGCATTGTAGCATCAGGAAGTGAGAGAGAGGTGTGAGATCTGCCTGCCAACAAGAGGAGCTGAATATATTAAGTCTGAAAAGCAAAATGCAACTATTGCATCCCGTGTAAAAGTAAAAGGTGGTGTTCCGTCAGCTTGATAAAGAGTAGAGTTGATCATATTTATCATAATTGTAATAAATTGTGGCCACAATCTGACTTTAGTACTTTAAAACCACTGTCAAACTTCACGTTTTATTTCAGAGAGCATCATTAATCTCGCTTAAGTGAAAACTAATTGTACTGCAGTGTGAGAAACACTGAATAAAAATCATTTGTGCTCATACTTTGATATATATATAGTTATATATGCCTCATTTTTGTCTTGGAAAAATACATATTGTGACATATTACATAAGGGGAAAATTTCTCAAAGTATCATGATACAATATTTTTGCTATATCGCCCACCCATAATCAAGAGTTTCTCTTTCTTTGATAACATCTGTATATTAAAAATGGCAGGTAATATTAGTTCTGGACTACAATACCACGGTAACATCCCATCAAGAGAGCCGCACTATTGGAAGGAAGCAGTGTTGCATGGAACTAGTCAAATTTTCCAGACGCAAATGAAGTAAAAAGCTAATATTTTTGGCTTCTCTGTTCTGAGTTGGCTGGCATGCTCAGTATAGACGAATGGCTGGTAGAAGGCCTTTGTGCTGACCTTCTTCCTCTCAGAGCGCTCCCTTTTCCCTGATACTGGGCCTCAGAACCTCCACCTACAGCGATACGTGATTCATTGTAGACTATGATGGCTCCAGTTACAGCTACTAGACACCTTGGATATTTCAGTTGTAGACAAAATAGTCCAATAAACGTGTGATTTCTTCTGCTGCCCTTGCTCATGGTGGCTTTGGCTTGTGTACAGCTCCTCAAACATGGAAACTGAAGCTCTTCTCCACCCAAGGGGTGTCCGTATACTTTTGGCAATGTAGTTTGGGGAGAAATCCATAATATGGTCAATTCTACCTCAGGCTCATTGTATAAAAAGGCTACAGGACTGGGTGAAGATGTAGTAGAAGTACAATGCAGGTGCCATGATATCATATATAACTAGTGTATAACGACATATTTCCGGAATTCTCCCAAATTAAATATTCCATGCCCTTCTCCGATGGGCTTGCTGTTTGCAACATGAAGCACAGCAGGGGCACAGTTCACGGGCAGCAGCAGTCATTAGATTACAAATCCAGTAATGTGCATTCTTGGAACTCCACACTGGCCCTGGGAAATATACCCACCCTAAGTCATTAGCGGCTTAAACAGGCAATGGGTAGATGCTCCACTCCAGATGCTGAGGTAGGCCACATATGTGCGCATCTACATAGGACAGTGGAGAACTCCGGTCAGTTTTATTTCTATCTCACATTGTCACAAAGCATCTTTACAGAATCCGGGTCCGAGCCCCTAACAAGCAAGGAAAGACTGCCCAAACTGTAGGAAGAAACTTTGGGAGGAACCGAGGCTCAGACGGGAAACCCGTCCTCCTCAGGTGGAAACCAGATCGACAGACCAAAATGCATTTTTTAAAGCCACGTGTGGATGAGGATAGCTGGGATTTACGTCAAAGTTACTTTCCCTCCATTATGAAGAGAACAGGTGTAAGAGTGAGCTTTGACTTCGATGCCATATTCAACACGGACACCGTCACACCTGAGTTACGATCGGGTGAAGCATGGTTCTGCCCGTACGGCCTCTCCTCTGTAGGGTTGAGTGGGCTCCAGCAGCAAAAAATTCAACCAGAAGTAGAGGACAGGGGGTCCTTGACTTACGACGCACTGATTCATTGCTACAATTCTGCCCTAAACCTTTTTTTATGGTGTGAAAGTGAAAGTGAAAGTAATTGTAATAAAACGCTCAGAAAAAGTCTAAACAGAGCTTCCAAGTGGCAATGTCTCCCTCTGGTGGAATGTCAGAAGAATGGCCTCAGGGAATTACACATGTAGACGTCAAAATTCGACTTATGACACACTGAGGAACGGGACCCCGTTATAAGTTGAGGACCACCTGTATCCAGAATTTTTAACAAGTGAAATTGTTTTAAAAAATTACTAACAGGATTTACAGTTGCAATTCTTGAGCTCAGTACAGGGGTCCCCATTTCAAACTTATGCTCTAGACCCCCTTTATTGGGTTTAGGAATACAACCGCAAAGTGAGTCATGGTGAGAACATTAATTGCCCCTCCATGGCCAAAGCGGTGCTATTAAGTGTGATAAGAAACAGCAGTGTTTCCATTCAGAGATCCTTTAGTGTTTTACACACCAAGACCCAAGGGCTTTTCTGGAAAGAGCCAATTCACATTAACCTGATCTTTCCTAAAGCTATGAAGAGAACTGAGGTTTTGGGTGGAGCGGAACCTACATCAGCGAGAAGGGGGAAAATATTGAGAAACGTGAGCAGCTTTATAGTGTGGAGGCCGAATTCCACTCAACACGACACAACTGTAGTGCACTCCTGAGAGTGCTGGCAGCGCGAGGGCACAAACATGCGCAGGATATTACGAAGACGATGATTTATAGATGAAAAGGGTGGGATGCAGAGTTTGGAACACTCGCACGGCATCTCAGCCGAGAGTTCAGCTTTTCAATTATTCACACCTTTTTTTCCTCCGACCTTTTTTATATAAGTCCCGACACCTCACTCGCCTCCCGCTTCACCACAACCTCCGTTCTGTTTCGGGCCCTAGTTTTTATTCTCCTCCAGAAATGACAATCCTCTGGCCCCCAAACACCCATCCCCCAACACCGAGTCACTTTTACACACAAATATTATAGCACCTTCATTCCACCATCCCTGTAGTCTCCCCCCCTCTTTTTACTCATCCCTCTGCCACTACTTAGCCACATCACCTAGTGACAGTGTTCAAATCATGTCATGTTTACAGATTTTTGTCTGGAAAAATAACGCCGGCATGGGAATGAGGTGTAGATTTTACCGATATTTCAGGCCGACACTTGAAAAGCCTTTTATCGTGTGCAGGAAGGGGAGGATAGTTGGGCATGGTTGGGATAGCGGCTGTATTTTTTACATTTGATCTCATTTTAAGTAATATTTCACCTGTGTCATTTCATATCGGCACTAATCCTCCCCACGGTGAGAATCTGACAGTATCGCTGATGACATTTTTTGGCAAACCGGACATTTTAAAATGTCTATTTTTATATTGTTTATGTTTGTTTTCCAAGGAGTATTCTATAAATCCTGCAAGTATTAGTGTTTGTACTTTCACTGGAATTTTAATTAGCAAATTATTGATTTGCATTGTCTTTACCCGGTACAGTTTAATACAGAGGTCTTCACGAATCCCGATTTCTGGATCACCATTCGATGTGACCAATCAATTCCAGCAAGATCTCAATAAACTACTGGACATTACACAACGCAGACGTGGAACCTTAATTTAAATCCAGATGGAAGGTTTTGTATTTGAAAATTCACTGTTTTGGGTCATGGTTTGGGTTTATGCGGATTATGCTGAATGCTATTTGTTTTATTAGCAAAAATATTTAATGAGGTGATATTTAAGTCTATATCATCCATCCCTAAATGATAATTAATAATATTTTTACTAATCCGAGTACATAATCAGAACATTTATGTGTTTCGTATCAGTAACAGTGGCAGATATTCACATGAAAACTATTTTTGAGGGATAAGTGATACAGACTAAAAATTACATTACGACATCTAATGACAAGAAAAATGACAGTAGGATAATAAGCTATTTAAAATAATATTTTGGCCTGAGGAAACAGTCAGATTTAATCCTGACCAACTAAACCACAGTTGATGCAATTGATTGGCCAGCTACCTACTGGTGATTAGAAAATCCAGGACTGGAATCTGGATTCAGGATTCAGCTTTAAAGGACAATGTGAAACAAATGACAAAGCAAACACCAATACTCCGGATTCATAGTCTATCATCTGGAAAACTAATAAAAATGTTGTAAAACTCTGTAAATGTGTGAATAATGATGAAAGTGTGAGGTGTGAGGTGGTGAGGTGCCCGGGTTGGGGTGGGCATGGGAAGATGTCACCAGAGATATTGTCCGTATCGTGATATGACGGAATCTCTTTATTAGGAGGAATATTCCGGTATATTATGGACGATACGATTGACACTGCCCTAACTACAAATCCCAGATACGTCTATTCCTTCTACTAGAAGCTCAGTTTCCTGATACAGGCCTGTATTCAGCTGAACTGGGCTAGTTTTATGCTAGTTTTATGCTAGGTTTACCCTGACACGATCCACCTGAAGGCTGCACAACCGTATATGTGAGAACTGCTTCTTCAAACACACACATCAGGAGAATTGACAAAGCACCAGAGACAAGACCAGACAATACTTGTTGAATGTTGATGAAGTAGAGTGAACAGACTCCGTGAGAAAAGGGCGACTTGTGCTTTACGATAAATAATATAGAAAAACACCTACTAGCTACACACACGTACACACACACCACATACACCACGAATACACCACTACAGTCAGGTCAATACTCACTTGCTGTGGGCGCGAGCGTTAGTCTAATGTGCGCGTGCGCAGCGCCACGCACATCGACCGACACAAAGCAAACAAATCGTCGTTTTTTATATCGTTTTCCAATAAGAGTGGAAAGAGAGAAATACCGTCCTACTTCTCCTCGGGTCATGCAAAAAAACATTCACTCAGAAGAATGTTGTTCGTGAGGGCGAAAGCGAGACCACGAACCTGGTAACACTAACCCTCACCTTCGCCCAGCAGGCTGGCATATCCCTCTCTCTCTCTCTCTAACTCACACTCAACCTCGCTCTACCCCTTATTGCCAAAAAGCCCCCACCCAAGCAAAAAAAAAAAAAAAAACACCACACACAGCTCCTCCCGGCGCGGATCCACTTCTAGCAAACGTCTCAATCAAGATGTGGAGTCAGACAGACGCTACACACGCGCGCGCACACACACACATGCATACACACACTCTCTCGCGCTCTGCTCCACAGCACCAAGCACACACACGCACGGTCTCTCTCTCTCTCTCTCTCTCTCTCTCTCTCTCTCTCTCTCTCTCTCTCTCTCTGTGTCTCTGTCTCTCTCTCTCGCTCTTTCAGATGTCACGCGTGGGCGGAGGTCTGAGGAGAGGAGGATGGGTGGAGGGGGGAGGCGCCCGCGTTGAAGAAGAAAGGAGGTCCTCTCTTGGGTGGCGTCCTCTGCACACGTCTAGATACAGAGGTGCAGCAGGGTTACACACACACACACACACACACACACACACACACACACACACACACACACACACACACAGTGTCTTTGTGGCACATCACCACTCCTGTTGTGCACTTTGTTCTAATATAGAACCAAAAAGGTTCTGATTTAACAGCAGCAGAACCTTTTATTTGGTATTTATAAATCATATCACAGAAAAGAATCCAGTCTGCACAAGTGTCCACGATTCTCCACAGATGAGTAAGAGCATGAATCCATCCAGCGCTTTACTAAAGTACCCTTGACGAGCCATTTTAATTCTGGGGTGAGCTACACCTGACCCAGCTGTGCTCTCAGCCTCGCAAGCAAAATGCTCTTTTACTTCTTTTTTTAACACTGAAAGAAAACAAAATCACATGCCCTGACATGGAACCAACAAGAACGACAAAAAAGCAGCACATTTTTAGATGTTGTGCGTAATTATGTTATTTTTTCCTTCCCCAAATCTCATTTCCAGAAAAGCTTCCAAATGTGATATGTAAATGAGTTTTACATATGTAAGTGATATGTAACTTTCCTTTAACTGTACAAAAAGGTACAAAAAACATTTGCAATGGTTGTATTGACTAACTGTGTATTTTGCAAATTAAAATTTGATGGCAGAAAAATGGGGACAGAGCGTCATGTTTCATGTGTTACATCACATTTTCTTTAAATCCCACTTCGTTTGGGAACCGAGGAAACTAGGTGCCGCAGTTTTGCAATTGAAAAGTGTTTCTTTTTTTCATTAATTTGGCACGAAGGAGTGAACCGCAAGCCATTCCTGTTGGCAAAGTCTGAGCCTTGGATGAAGGCTACTTTTATACCCATGATACCTTACCTGCTACCAAATAGCCTGGAGTCCTTCAAACCACTGTTCTGTGCACTTTTCAGTCTTATCATAAAAATAACAACTACTGAACATTTGGTAACTCAACCAGATGTTACACATTTTTACCGATTAGTTGATTGTTTGAAGATTCCAAAAGTGCTCTGTGCCTTTGAGTCATGGGCTCCAAAAGACCTCTGAAGATGTTCACCAAGACAACAGCAGCAGATGCTTTAGATCTTTCATTTTCAAGGTCGAGTCGAATAGTTTGTCTGACAGCCCAGAGCCTACAGTGGCACATTGGCTTGCCTTCTTCCCATAATGCATTTTCTACATGTAGTACATGGTATTAACCAAGATGCCAATCATCAGACCAGACTGTCTTCCATTGGTCTATGGTTCAATTCTGGTGCGTATCTATAGAAGGTGCTTTCCACACTGGACTGGGGTCAGTTTTCAGTTTCTATTACAGCCATCATGATCTTTTTCAGGATTGTATGTACAGTATAATCAGATGGGATCAGATCAGATTGGCTACCATGTGGTTTCCACAGGCAACAGTAAGACCAACCCACTTTTTTAGCCATAATCTTCAAGAACTGAAGACTCTGGCTGCCTAATATATCCCACTTCATGCCAGGTGCCATTGTAATCAAATAATACATGTTATTTATTTCACCTTTAAGTAGCCTTAGTGTTTTGGGATTGGATTTAGAACATTTTAGAGAACCAAAAACAAGGTTAATCTCATTGGATTAACATTTACGTTCCTGTACTGAAGGGCCAGAACCCAACAAAGTTTCATGATTGACCGGCCACATACCCCTGGTTCAACTAATTTGTCAATTGTCAGGTTCATTGGCTTATTTGGTGTTTGACTAGGGCAACTACCAATTTTAGCCCCCAGGATTAAATTGGTCATTCCTGATTTAGATGTTTAGACTATGAGGATGGCGTTCCTCAAGGGTTAATTCTGGGTCCATTGTTTTTTTCCTTTACATGTTAATGACTTTCCAAATGTCTGTGTTCCTAGTTTCACCTGCCAGTGTTTGCAGATGGTCAAGTTATTCATGTACATGGTAATAGTAGCTGCTCAGACGTTTTCACGGCATTTCAGAGTGGTTGATCAAATCTTTTTTACAAACCTTGAGGAAGCGCAAGAGTTTTATATACATCCCCAAGTATGACACCCCCTCTAATTAGTGAATTCAGCTACACCCATTACTAACACAAGAATTCAGCTGTGCACACAAAGCTCGTATAATTTCCACAGAAAATCACTGCTAGTAGAATGGAGCAGCTGCACATGATAGAGCAGCATTGAATACCTTTAAGATTGGAGAGGCAGAACTAATGGTCCAACACCAGCATCTGACCTCACTAATGCCCTTGTGGCTGAATGCAGTCAAATCCGTACAGCAATCTTCCAGCATCCAGTGTACAGAAGAGTTGTATCAAATTTTGTAGTGACGTAGAGTGGACACACTTCTCATGTATACTGTTCAGAAAACGAACTCAAGTCTACAGACTGGGCAAGTAGTGTATATTTGGGTAACACTGCATACCAGTGGTGACTGCTCTAAGACTACAAGACTGCGCCCTCTATTATGTCCGAAATTAAATTCTGAAATATGCTTTTAGAAACATGTTCAACTTCATATTGATCTATTTATCATAGCTTGTCTGACGCGAATTTCTTCTTGTACATAGGATTTCTATGAGGCGACATAGAACAGCTTTATTACTGTAGAGAAGCTGAACGGTTATTGGATAAATGCAGCGAAGTCGTCACTTCCAGGGAAACTCAGATTCTCTGGGAATAAATAGAGCAGTGGGCGGAGCAGGACACTGGGTTGATGAATGCTGATTGGACAACCTGTCTAAAGGGCGGAACCCCCTTTTGATAGACATCATTTTAAATGTACACCGATGTCGCAGCAACGTTGAGCTAAGCTCCATGCGGATTTGCAAGCGAAGTTGTGAGACTAACTGTTGCACGTTGTGTGTTATTGGCTGGTGATATAAACTCTTTCTGTTTGTATAAATCATACTTTAAATTAAAAATCGTTCTTGAATTTGCTTGTTTCAGCTTTTTTAAATTAAAATCAATGCAAATACTGTTTACTTGCTTTTGGAAAAGTCATTTAATAGTTTTCATTATAAGGAGAGACTCAGAATTAAACAGCAGGGCCGTCCAACACCCAAGACTGATTTGGTGCATAAATCAGGGTAAAATAACAGCTCTCCTGATCTGACAAGGTGAACTGGCACTGGAAGTGCTGTGACAAATATACTATTAGCCTCTTGATTAAACCTAAGAATTCATGTACAAATAACATACATTTTATGATACAGAACTAAAATGAGCTTCTCCTGTTTGAAGGACTAGCAGCTGCCACTGTTACATACGTATCTCTTTTAGAAAACGTACAACTAATAGAACACCACAGACACAGCAACATTGTTTAAGAATACATTTTAATCACATGCCTTTTTGTTTTGGGGTGAAACTGGAGTCTCAGATGCCGTCTTAGTTTTTCAAATTCTGCCCCTTCAGTGCCTCAAGAGTTTGTGGCTTGTTTTCTCAACCACAATCCCACAGCAAAATTCACAAGGGTTTTTTTTAGTGGAAGCCTAACCTAATTTTGTTGCTGTTATCAGCCAATGCTCAGTGTTTAGAATCAAAAATTCTAACACATTACCTCTTGTAGAGCTGCATTTAGACGCCTCTGAAACCCAAAACTTCAAGGACGCTGAGGTTGAGTACTGGCATCAGCACTGCAGTGAAAACCAAAGTCTGATTTTGAGCCTTTCCGAGATTTTTGGTGGGTTAAATCGATGAATTTTATTAAAGTATCCATCACCGGATGAATGTTAGGTGATGATCTACCAATCACTAGACAACAGCTGTTTTAACCTCTACTTAAGAATTTTGTTACTCTGTTTTGGGTTTATCACAAAGTGCCTTCACAGGATCAGAGTAAGGAAAAGAAATAGCTGATCTTCCTCTAGTTAACACTGGACAGCAAAAAAAAAAGAAAAGCTCAGATTATATCTTGGAGCAACATATTCAACGTATGCATATAAAGTACAGTCAAACTAAATGTGGCGAGAGGCCGGGGTGGCGAGCTGTTGTAATGGTTCACGGGGGATGTGGTAACTTTGCTGGCATGTCTGACATATGCAATAGTAGAATGCAGTTGAATGCCTACTAAATGCTTTTCGTTAATCAGGCATGTTGGCTGTTAATAAAGCTAACACAGCATCATTACATGCATGAGTTAATCGGGTATGAGTTAATAGTGAGAAAACAGCCAAGCAGCAGCAGCAGCAGTAGACCTACAGAATTAGCATGACATCATATGAACATGGAGCTGTCCATGGTAGCTGAAGTTGTCTGGGAAAGGCTGGAGGCCCCAGTGATGGATGATCTGGTCAACAGAGGTACAAACAACAGAGGTAGCACTTCCTAGTTTACAGGGCTACAATGACTATCAACCAATCACAATTTACAGTCAAGAGTTGAAGATTCTGAAGAGTGCCCTGGTTGTATGAAGCTGCATGTTGAGTTCTCCAATAACATTGTGTTAAAAGAGTTCTTAAAGATACAGTGTGCTTCATACGACTGGAAGGAAGTACATGCTAGACTTCATATTGTGTGATTAAGGGAATGTTAGCTAGTGGGTGGAACTGGGCTCAATTTAAACTGAACTGAAATAAAGTATAAAAGTATATCAGGAGGAAATTGTTGATTTTTTCAGTACATTTCTTACCCTCCTTAAATCATACAGATGTGAATATACTGCAGAAATCGACATATAAGTTACATTTTGAAGTGATCGTCAAAATATAGAAGATCTGTCACTCGAGAAACATAAGTACACCCATAAATATATCCAGACCTCAGGCTCATAAAGTTAGAATTAGGTGTTCAGATTAGGTACCATTGAATAGAAACTCCTGCACATGAAACTTATTTACAGGTTTATATTACCAACAACGGTCAGTTTGTCAGGACCAGCTTCCCAAGTAAATTCAGCCCCAGAGACTTTTATTTTCCATGTAAGGGAAACACTTTGTTATCAAAAAAGAATATTACTCCAGTTTGCCAAAGTACTTTGCCAAAGAGGAAATGTTATGGTTTGAGGTTCCTTTGCTTAGCTGCCTCAAAGAATGACTTACGGTCTGCAGTCATTAATTAATTAGCAGAAATTCATGTTTTAAAACCCTATTAGCAGTTAAGTGATAATATTATTTTAGTTTTATGGCAGAAAGCACCCACATTTTCCAAATGCCCAAAAATAATAATTAAATTAATAACAAAT
>JBBIGC010165348.1:0-16138 GCA_037576955.1 Lepidarchus adonis
TGAACCCAGATGCAGAGGCGGCCAGTAAATAAACAAATAAAAAAGGAACTGGCCAAAATAAACAAAAACTAAACTAAGGCGGATCACTCCCTCACCCAACTACACCAACGGGGAGTGATCTCTTACTTGCCTTGAGCGAGGATCGAACCCGGACCTCCGTGCTTCCCAGGCCTGGGCCCTATGCAATGCACCACAAGGCCGCTCACTCTGCCGGCGGAAAACACCGCAGATGAGCGAAGGCCGGAGCGCCGATGATGGAGGCGGGAGAGATAACAAAAAATGGGAAACCAGCCGCTACCCGTGGAGGCAACGGCGGGACTTCCAAACGAACAACAGAAATCAAAACGCACCCCAAAGGAGGCGGCGAGAAAGGGGGGGCGAGCTGCAGTGCGGGGGAATAGCGGTGGGGAAACCGAAAGGAAGAAACACACAAAAGACACCGCATTTTTAGCGGCGAGAGGGTGCTTTGTGACTGTAAGCAGTGCGGACGGGGGCTACACCGCGCTGCATACGCTCAGAGCTGGCGAGCAATAGCCACACACACACAGGCAGCTCTGAGCTGAGCACACACACACAAACAGGCGGCTCAAAGCTGAACGCCCAACCACAACAACCACACAGATAGAGCAGCAGAGTGTGAGCTCGACGTACTCGTCTAAGCCCACTACTGATACCGGCTGGTCAGAAAGGATTGTTGTCTATTTTCCAACAAAATGGACCAGCACGGTGCTCAGCTCACAAAGGCATCTTATGCTCTGTTCACCAGCTGGAGCTGATCACCGGCTGCTCCACAGGTGCCACTCGTCAGAGCTGATGGCGCCTTACCGCTGACCCCCCCTGGCCAGCGGTGGTTACTGCAACGCCCGTGCTCCCTGCTCTGAGGGCATGTCTGTGACGTGGCACAGTCGGGTTCTGACGCCCCGTGTCACCCTTAGTGCCTGAAGTGGCCTGGTGAGGCGCTGCGGGCACACGGCGGCGTGCGACCCTTACAGTTAAACTAGCTTTTCCTTCTCTTCTTTTAGGATTAGTTTGAAAAGGATATGTTTTGCATCACATTCATATAAAAATATTGAATATTTCAAAGGGTTCACAAATTTAAGCACCATTGTGTTTAATATATTCATATATTTTATATATATATATGTTTATACAAGTGTCCAAGTACAAAGATAATCTCATACACATTACCACACAATTTTAAAATATATTACTTTTTTATTACTGTGCAGCAGGGTCACTTGGCATAATCTTGGAGGTATAATTGATTACTGAAAATATATATTATGTTTCATTGTAATTTTTTAATCTTTTATTTTATGTTAATATGTTAACAGCAAATATGTTAAGATATTAGATTGTTGCTTCTAGATTACGTATCACTGGAGCCTTACATATTCCACAACAGGTCTGGGCATTGTTTGGAGTAGTGATGGCAGCTGTGTTTTGCCGAATGCTTTGGTGTATGGGCACAAGTTCAGGTCTCAGCAGATTTTACAGTAAGGCTATGGGAAGGAGCAACAGCAGCAGTGATATGGAAGAGACAACAGCGGAGGCTCCATCCTTCAGGAAGGGCTCTGTGTTGCTTATCATCCAGTCATATACCTCCGTCAGACCTTGATTCTTCAGTTCTGGACCCACTTTCTCCCGGATGACCTGGTAGTATGAGTCTAGCCACTTGAGCTAAAGCAAATGGGAGAAATACAGTCAAACAGCCTTCTCACTATTTACAGTGTGGTACTACATGTAATTAAACAAGTAAACAAACAAGCAAGGAAAAAACAAGTATTTAACTATAATCAGTATTTCCATGAACATATTTCTGAAACTAAGTTCTTACCATTAAAGCTTTCAAGTAACAACTATAGTATTATATGTTGGTGACAGAGCAAGCACTACAAACCCCTGTCAAATAAAATGACCATTTCATTGCCTCATTTTGTTACACAGATACACTCCACTTAAATAATAATACTTACTCATTGCATAAGTACAGGAAAATAACACTGTGCCCATCAGGAAACATTTGAAAAAGGAGCTACTGCTCAGTTAAACAAATAAACATATGCCTTTCAAGAAGTACTCTTCAGGATGTCGAGGGGGACTTCCAAAGGAAACCAACTCTAATTAGCACCTGATAAGTTCTCATAAATGCAACAGCCCAGTGCAATACACAACAACATCATTAGTGGAGGACGCTTTATTACCTGTTCAAGGCTGAGAATAGAAGTGTCAATCAGTTTTCTGTCATATGGGACCAGTGACACAGTTTCAAATTTCAGGTAATTATTACCATGCTGGGAAATAAGAACAAAGAGCAGTTTTTGGAATTCAGGTATAGTTCTTTGTCTATGTAATGGTGAGTTTTCTATGGGCTATCCAAACCTGTGTTTTAGCTGATCCAAGGAGAGCAACATCCTCAATTCGTATACCAAATTCGTTCTCCTTATAGTAACCAGGTTCTGTAAAGTAGTAATAAGTTACTATACTATAAAATACTATAATTTTACAGAAATATAAATAAATTCTAATATAAATAAAACACAATATTTGTCAAATCAGTTTAAGTATTCAAAGTGAAAAACCCTACAGACAGACAGCTGCACAACTAAACTCAACCATCAGCCACACCTTATAATGATCACAGTCCTTCCCCGCTCATGTTTAAATATATTTAAACTATTTTATCCAATGCTAAATGGACTCAGAATCTTCATTGTTATATATACATTTCAATTCAACTAGATAATCCAAAAGTTTTAAACACATCTGCCATCTACTGATAGATTTGATAAGCCACAATCACAGTCTTACCAATGGATGTGAACATGCCTTCTTGGAATGGAATATTATTGGACTGAAAGCCAACAGGCCCTATGAGAAAACACGGTAGAATACATAAGATAATACATAAAACAGAGACTATAGGAGAGGTGTGAGTCAGAAACTGGTTTCAGGATAGCAGTAAAAAGCTCTGCCTTTGTCTGATGTCAGAAGAAAAGCAAACTTAGGCTTTGTTAGTTCCCAAAATAGGAGACTTCAACCAGGGGTTTAAGCTCTTTGAGTCATCTTTCAATACACAAGTCAAAGGCAGACAGCACTGCTGAACATAAATAGATAGAAACAATAACAGATAGAAAGAATCTGCATCGACTGGTTTCTCATTCATTTGGTACACATCACAGGACGACCAGTGAGCAGGTATTATCTGGGTGATGGATGATTCTCAGGTGACCCTAATAATTGTAGTGGGATTTCAAGGTGAGTGTCATGCCAAGTCAAGTCAAGTCAAGTCAATGTTATTTGTATTGTGCCTTTACAACCGGTCTCACAAAGTAGCTTCATAGAAACTGCGTCTGAGCCCCCAATGAGCAAGCAGAGGGCGACAGAGGCCCGTAAAATGCACCTAAGCTGTAAGAAGGAACCTTGGAAGGAACCATAGCTCAAGAAGGGGAACTGATCCTCCTCTGGTCAACACCGGATAGCAACAATAATCAAAAGCAAATTAAACAGTCCTATGCCTAGAGTGTATCAGACACAGCAAGGTGCTTGAGATTTTAAACACCTCATTATCAAAACAACCAAAATTATTCAGCCAACAGTGGTCCAAGGCCAGAAACTGACTTATTAAGACCTAGAGGATGACTAACATCTGACAATCATCTGCAATCTGCAACATGGACCAACAGCTTAAATATGTCTAATAGAGTGGTGCATGGACACAATGCTACTTAATAAAGTGGATTCCTTGTTGATTTGGTGGTGGAATCACTGAAGAGTGCAAAGAACATCACAAAACAAAGCCATCTTTTTAGATATGGAGCCCATTAAAGGAGAAATCTTACATTCATGAACTCCAAAGTAGTTTCCCACACCATGACCGGTTCCATGACCGTAATTCAAGCCCACTTCCCAAAGTGCTCTGCGGCCAAGCATCTCTATATTGACACCTTTAAAAAAGACAAAAACACCAATGAGTAAAGTTGCTTTGAGGTTAGTGATTAAAACAGCAGACTAGAGGGAGACCTCTTGTGGTAGAACAGCAGCAGGGTATATACTTGTGTACACTGGTGTGTGTGTGTGTGTGTGTGTGTGTGTGTGTGTGTTGGACAGAGGGTGCAAGAGTCTTGCCTCTGGTCCCTGCTGGGAAGATGGTCCTTGAAATTTCAATGTTTCCCATCAGCACCCTTGTGAAGGCGTCCTTATAAAGTAAAATGAACAGAAAATAGTCATTATCTTTATTTTGGACTAAATATGTAATAATTTACATATAGATTTACACTACTCTTATATTGAACAGTACCTTCTCAATGTCAGTGGGCTTACCCCAGTGTACAGTGCGGGTAATATCAGTTGTACCATCACTGGAAAAGACAGATTTAATATTTATATAACTGACAGCAAGTGGGTATTAGTTAATTAGCAAATAAGAAATATAACCTTACACTTACAGGTACTGGCCCCCGGAGTCGACAAGATACATCTCCTTCTCGCTCAGCTTTCTTGCAGTTTCAGTAGATGGGCTGGAATGTCAGCACAAAAAACTTAGCTTCTGTCCTTGTTCCAGTCACTTTAAAATGAGCAATGAGATGGTGTGTGTAAGCATTTCTAGGCAAGTTGTTCAAGTTAGTTAGAGGAGCTTGGCTTCCCTTATCATTCAGTAATTAATGAATAAATGGGAGGTAGGACTATCAAACCTTGAAAACAGTTTATTGTGATTACATTTGAGTTTTTGGCTCAAATTTGATAAATATTTGTTTCCAATAGACTTGCATTGGTGTAACACAGTTTTTAATTTTCATCACTGATGTATATAAAGCAATGCTTCAGAATTTCTGAACCTTTTAGAAATGTCAATAGATCTGCGTAAATAATCAAAAACAAATGATACAAAAAATTTTATAGTTGGACATTTATTTACTGAGGAAAATGGTCCAATACTACAATATCTGTGAGAGGCCAAAGTATATGAACCCTTTGCTTTTGGTTGATTAGTCCTACACATCAACTTGAACCCAATTCAACCCACTGCTCCATGTCTGCTTGTGTGATGGGTTAAATGTAGAGGTCACATTTCATTGTGGTGCACTATGTGTGATGTGTTTCAACTTGTGCACATTAACATCATTAGCCAAAGTGAAAGGGGAATTAGCTTCTTAGACATTACATTGGTTTCTTTTGTAGCCTCATGGACATTGGAACATTTGTCATGTTTAACAGTTGAGGCCTACTTGAATAAAATAGTTAAAATAAAAATTTAAACAGCATACTTAAACAGCATTTAATAAGAATAATATTGTTTTGTTGACTGTTAGTGTTATTAGTACTTTGTATCAAAACATATGAGTCATTTTGTTCTTTTTTATGTTTATTCAATTAATAGGTTATTAAAATGTCTACAGGAGCACACATTTAGTCACCAGCAGTCAAACATACAGTGGGGTAAAAACAGTACTTGGCAGCAACTGATTCTGCATGGTGTTCCACTCAAAAAGATAAGAGAGGTCTGCAATGTTCATCATAGGTACACTTCAATTGTGAGAGACAGAATGTAAAAAAAAATCCAGGAAATTACATTGTATCAATACTTTGTAATGTAACATTGGTTGTTCAAATGTTTCCTGTAGGTCTTCACTAGGTTTGCACACACGGTAGCTGGTATTTTTGGCCCATTCTTACATGCAGATCTTCTCAAGAGCTTTAATGTTTTGGGGCTGTCACTGGGCAACACAGACTTTCAACTCCCACCACAGATTTTCTATTGGATTGAGGTCTGGAGACTGGCTAGCTTGAAATGCTTTTTACGTAGCCACTCCTTTGTTGCCCTGGCAGTTGTATATGGGATCATTGTCATGCTGGAAGATCTAACTATGTTTCATATTCAATGCTCTCACTGATGGAAGGAGTTTTTTGCCCAAAATCTCATTATATATTCCTTTCCTTAATATGAAGCAGTCGCACTGTCCTGAAAAAGCAGAAAAGCTGCCCCAAAGCATAATGTTTCCACCCCCGTGCTTTACAATGGGTATGGTGTTCTAGAGCTGCAACTCAGCATTCTTCCCCCTCCAAACACCACAAGTGGCATTTATACCAAAGAGTTCCATTTTGGTCTCATCTGACCACATGACATTCTCCCAGTCATCCAATAGATCATTGACCAGTTCCCCCCGTGTAGTTCTGGGCTGTTTTCTCACCATTCTCAAGATCATTTGTACCACACAAGGTGAGATCTTGCATGAAGCCCCAGGTCGAAGGAGATTGTCAGTGATCTTGTATTTATTCCATTTTCTAATCATTACTCTAACAGTTGATATCTCCTCACCAAACTGCTTGCCTATTAGAGATCGGATCATCTCAGTCTTGTGCAGGTATACAATCTTGTTCCGGGTGTCGTTAGACAGCTCTCTGGTCTTGGCCATGGTGGAGGTTGGAGTCTGACTGTTTGAAGGTGTGGACAGGTGTCTTTTATACATATAATGAGTTCAAACAGGTGCCATTAATACAGGTAACGATTGGAGAATAGAAGAGCTTCTTAAAGAAGAAGTATCAGTTCTGTAAGAGCCGGAATTCTTGCTTGTTTGTAGGAGCTAAATACTTATTCTCTGCACCATTATACAAATAAATGTGATTTCCAATATTTTTTTTAACATTCGGTCTTTCACAGTTAATTTGACTTAGTGTAGCTATGATGAATATTACAGACCTCTCTCATCTTTTTGAGTGGGACAACTTGCAGATTTGGTGGCTGCCAAATACTTTTTTGTCCCAGTGTATGTTTGGCTGTTGGTGACTAAATGTGTGTTTCTGCAACAAGGGGTGCTTTTTACAGCACAACACAATCAACAGTGGTTTTATATGTAATAATAATAAAGGAAATAATTTTTTGAAGTTTGCCCACTGACAAATACAGTGTATTATTTTAAGGTTAATTTGAACAGTAAGAGATAGAATATCAAAAAGAAAATCCAGAAAATCACATATAAAATATATAAATTGATTTGCATTTAATTGATTGAAATAAGTATTTGCCCTACCAACCATCAAGAGTTCTGGCTCTCACAGACTGGTTAGATACTCCTAATTTCAACTCATTACCCACACTAAAGACACCTGTATCAACTAGTCACCTGTATAAAAAACGCCTGTCCACAGACTCATCAATCAATCAATCAATCAACCAATCAATCAATCAATCAATCAATCAATCAATCAATCAATCAATCAATCAATCAATCAATCAATCAATCAATCAATCAGACCTCTCCACCATGGGCAAGACCAAAGAGGTGTCCAAAGATGTCAGGGACAAGATTATAGCCCAAGGCTGAAATGGGATACAAAACCATAAACAAAAAGCTGGGTGAAAAGATACAACTGTTGGTGCAATTGTTTGAAAATGGAAGAAAAAATGACCATCAGTCGACCTTGGTCTGAGGCTCCACGTAAGACCTCACCTTGTGGGGTGAGAAAGGTGAGAGTTCAGTCTAGAACTACACAGGAGGAGCTTGCCAATGATCTCAAGGCAGCTGGGACCACAGTCACCAAGAGGACACTGAAAATGGGCACGACAGCACTACAATGACCCAAAACATATAGCCACGACAACAAAAGAGTGGCTCAAGAAGAAGTGCATTATCCAATAGAAAATCTGTGGAGGGAGCTGAAGCTTTGAGTTGCCATGTGAAAGCCTCGAAACCTTAATGATTTAGAGCTGATCTGCAAAGAGTAGTGGACCAAAATTCCTCCTGCTATGTGAGCAAACCTGGTCATCCACTACAAGAAATGTCTGACCTGTGTGCTGCCAACAAGGGTTTTGCCACCAAGTGCTGTCTTGTTTTGCTAGGGGATCAAATACTTATTTCACTCAATTAAATGCAAATTACATTATATATTTCATATAATGTGATTTTCTAGATTTTCTTTTTGATACCTTTCACTGTTAAAATAAACCTACCATTAAAATTATAGACTGTTCATTTTTTTTGTCAGTGGGCAAATCAGCGAGGGGTTAAATAATTATTTCCTGCACTATAAATGACAAATCAGACTCAATGCACTTCAGTGATAAATAAATGAACCATGATGAGATCTGAAAGTCCTACAAGGATTTTAATCCCATCTGCTCTTTATATTGTATGTTTAAACTAACAGTTTTTATATTACACCAGTTCAAAAGGCATTTTATAGAACAGGGCTTATTTTAATCTCTCAAACTGGTCCTAAGGGTCTGACTGACGTTCCAGATTTTTGCTCTATTCCTATGCATTGTGAGTAGAAAAACATTTGGGGGTCCAATACAATCATTGAGAAAACTACTGTATTAGTGGTAAACAGATTTGCTGGGTATTATACAATGAGTTCTATACCTGTAATGAGCAAGAGCAGCATTGGGTCCACTTGCAGAAATAGTCTCAAAGCTTGGTCCTCTGTTGTACTGTTGCTTGCTGACAAGATACACAGATGCAGATGGGGCATGCATCACAGAGTCACTTTTTTTTCACCAAGCATTCTGACAAAGTATGTATGACCATAATCATATATAATGAGATATAAAGGTCTAGACAATATTTAACATAAATTGTACAAACAATGAGCTGTAGCAAATTGTTCACTAAGTGGACTGGTAAAAATCATGTTCCAAATAAAGTGGCAAATAAAGAGCACATATGTTTTATACATTTGTCAGCAGATATTTTGATATAGGTCTTTCTATGTAAAATCAATATGCATTCTTAACAGAGAACACAGTCCTGGACATTTTACTGCACTTTTACCTTTAATTTGTTCCATTTCATGAGTCAATTTTCACACTTGTCAAATTTAGGCAAACTGAGATTCTGCTGATGTGGGTTCATTTCAACAGTTCCTTACCTTCGACATATATCGACAAATTCTGCTGCTGTGGACTCTGTCTCCTTGCCCTCAAGCACTACTCTTTCCAGGTGATGTAGGAGCTGCATGACTGCTACTGCATCCCTTATCTATAACAGGCCAGGAAACATACTCAGGACACAAAGGAGAAAATGCATAGTCGACATACTGAGGTTCTCATAAATACTGTCATCATTGAGCAATAATAAAATAACTAATGCAACTCTGCACAGTTGCCAGACTGGGATGCTTTAATTTAATACGTTAAGCCACATAGTGGTTCCAGGTTATAAAGTTACAACACAGAGATACTCTGCTCATCTTGAAATGGAAAAACTAAAATTGGCCTTCATGAGATAAACTGCTCATAAAGAATGTGCTGATGGAATATAGCATACAAGCTATCAATATCAATAAAAAGTTTCAGTGCATAAAATGGAGGTTATGTGATAAGAACAGACTGCTGCACTCAGGCTGAAAGGAGTGCTCTCATGATTTGGTTTTATGATATGATAAAACATCACTCAATAACTGAGATAATGATGGGTCTAGATCCTTCCCATTGCTGAGCCTGAGTCAAGTGCGCCAAACAAGGTGGCACGATGAGTGATTGTGTGCTTCCTTACATGAGCAGCTTTAAGGATCTTCTGCTCTGTCGTGTCCTTAACTGATTTTGTGATTAACACTGGAGAATATGTGCTTTGAAGAAGTTTCTCCTAGAACAGAAAAGGGTGGTTGAGTGTGTGAATGAAGGCAGAGTTTCCTCTATAGCAAGTTCCAAATAAAAATAAAAATACATCTTATAATATATCTTTTAAATCACTATAAAATCTAAATATAAAAATGTGGAAGGAAAGATTCTCATAAAATTTGACCAAATATTTGGACACATCTGATGTTTTTAAAGACAAAAAGCTGATCTATACACTTTGCTCAACCAGATCAACTCCAGATAAGAAATAAATCTGACCTTAATGAAGCCAGTAAAATCTGAATTCATGTTATTTTGATTTCCACTCTGCATGCACATATTACCTTTTTTGGATTCTTTCCTCATGGCCTCCCCAACTATAATCATTGCCCACTACCCATTTGCTAGGTCTCTCTCATATCACATGTTAAAGAATAGAATGTGCTTCCTCTGGGGAATTTCATCTTTTTATCAGAGATTCCATCTTTTCAAACCGGGCAAAATGCAGCTTCACTGGACAATTAGCAGTATATTCATGAATGGGGAAAGTATAAAGCCATCCTACCCAACCAATACGAGCAAGTTCAGTTATGCTCTTTTGGTATCCTGGCCATGAATGGTTGTGGAATCACTGGGGATCAGCCTTCATTACAGGGTCAACTATCAGACTACCTTAAAACCCCAAATTGAATTGAATACAGAACAGAATTGTTCTCAGCAAATAAAGTTTGCTGAGAGGACCTGTGCTGATGACACATATCATTCATGTGACAGTATTTATTAGGATGTGCAGGTTGTTTCAGGGGATAGGTCTGGTCACACTAAAAACAGATGTGCATCACTTCCGAACATAATTATTCTATAGTATACAGAATCTACTAAGAATATAATGTTAAATTTCCTTATATCTACATACAACCCCAAAATTGGGAAATTCCATAAAATGCAATAAAAACAACAATGTGTCATTTGTTAACTCTCTCGATTTTTAAAATATCAAATTGATAAAATTTTTAAGAAAAATGTTTCTGATGTTTTCATTTATCAATAAGTTTATAAATTTAAAAAAAGGAATTTGATGCCTGCAACACACAAAAAAAGTTGGAGCAGAAGTGTGCTTACAACTATGTTACATTATCTTTCCTTCTAATTACACTGTTTAATCATTTAGAAACTGATGAGAATAACTGTTACAGTTCTGCAAGTGGAAATTTTCAAAATTCTTGCTTGATATAAGACTTTAGCTGCTCAGCTGTCTGTGGTCGCCATTGTCTAATTCTCCTCTTCATAAAGCTCCTTACATTTTTAATCGAAAACAGATCTGGCAGCAAGCGAGTCAAGCACAAATTCTGTTTCTGTGAAGCAAGGCTGTTTTAGCATATACATATACAATACAGAATGAGCCCTTTCACTGTCTCGCTGAAATAACCAAGGGCCATTTGGTGATAACTAATAATCTCAAAGGCCATTCCCCCCCCAAACAAGCTGAAAGGTCTTCTCATTTAACCATAGTTCATTTTTCCACTAGCTTGCAGTCCATCTGAGGTGGGCTCAGGTCTAGAGTTAAAGTTTTCTCTTTTTTTTTTAATTTATGGTTTTCAGGCATTTCTTCATGCAACTCTGAACTTTGTGGTTTCTGAAGTTCTCATGTGCATTTTATTTAAAATATTATGTGCTGTTAATGAAGAGCTACAAATTATATTCAATAAAAGCCACAATTCTATCCAATCTTCAAAATCTTGAGAAATGTTCATTTTGTTCTGACTGACTGAAGTTTAGCACAATATAGTGAGCCACCCATCTTTGCCTGCAGAGTTTGAGCTGTTGGTGGATGCTCCTTTTATATTCTTTTATATAATATATATGTCTTTTTTTGCTCTGTCCCAAATAGTTTGAGTGTGTTGCACCCAAATTTAAGTTGATCAGTAAAAACACTGAAAATGTTTCCTTTGTAAACAAATTTTAAGAGACCACACATTCTTGTTTTATTGCATATTATAAAAAAGTCCCATCTTTTCTGAAAATGTTGTTTATATTAGAATTGTATATGATCTATGCAATTGTTGCTCAAAAAAGAGCATTACTTTGCCAGTTTGACATCCCTATGTTTAAGCATCCTTAATGTTAACCCTACACTCTAAGGATGCATATCTATAGTTTACAAGGTATACAACTGCTGCTGGCTCACTAGTTTTGCTTGTTGATAATAATAGAGTCAGGCCTTACCTCTGGGGTGATGAGCTCATACAGGGCTTGATTAGTATACTCTGTTCCCACCCACACCTTTACACCCGGTTCCTCTAAGTACTTTGTCAGGTGTTCTCGAACCAAGTCATATTTAATCAGCTGCACACAATAGGACGTGTTGCAGGAGGAGTTCAGGTACACCTTCAACTCTTTCGTCACTCTCTCAGTGTGCACAAAGAGCCTTTTAAAAACAAGGGACAATATTGCTGGTGAGTTTGTCATGAATATCACATACAGTTTTATGCAAATGTTTCGGCACCCCTTGATAAATAACAGATTTTAGTCATTTTGTAATTGAAAAGATGTTAACACTCTCTCTAGGACATGGAATAAAATACACAATATTTTCAGAAAACATTGATGCATAGTTACTTTTTATGCCATAGAAAAGTTTGGGCACCCAAAGAGTTCCAAAGTCTTAGATTCTTTTTACAAGGTTTCAGACTTTAATCTGCTCCTTACATCTGATACATGGCAGCAGTTGTCATTAGTAAATGTCAGCTGGTGCCAATTTCAAATACTCTGACTCTTCAAATCTTGTGCACACACTTGTGGACACTCAATAACCATGGGTTCCTCTAAGCACCTGTCTAAAATTATTGATGCCCACAATGCAGGAGAAGGCTACAAGAAGATAGCAGTGTTGTCAGCTTGCAGTTTGCAGCTTGCAGTGAGAAATGTAATTAAGAGATGACAGTTTAGGGGAACTGTGGAGGTCAAGAAGAGACATGGAATAACTACATGGAAAAAGAAAACTATCTGTAAAAATGCTGAAGCTGAAAGAGGATGGCTTCTACAACAGGACAATGATACTTCAAAATCCACCATGAACGACCTCAAGAGACACAAGCTGAAGGTTTGGAATGGCCATTACAGTCTCCTGATTTAAACATCATTCAAATTGTGTGGGTAGATTTTAAAAGAGCTGTGCATGCAAGACGAACAAAGAATATTACAGAACTAGAAGCCATTTGCAAGGAAGAAAGAGAGAAAATCCTAAGAACAAGAACTGAAAGACTTCTAGCTCTAAAAAGCGTTTACAAGATGTGAGATCTGCCAGAGGAATTGTTAGTAAGTACTGATTATGTAGGGTACCCAAACTTTTGCACAGTGCCATAATAATGTTTTTATTTATGGCATAAGAAGTAATGCATCAATGTTTACTAAAAATATTGTGTATTTTTTCCATGTTCTAGAGAGACTGTGTTAACATCTTTCCAATTACAAAATCACAAACACTTGTTATTTATGAAGGGGTGCTGAAACTTTTGCAAAAGTGTAAAGGTCTATAGAAGTATGTGTAAGAAAAGAGAAAGACTCAACTTGCCATATCTTATCAAATGTCAGCAGAGTGTAGGAATAGAAGAAAGGGTTGAAGGGGATGTCATTACCACGCAGGTTGAAGAGCCCTAAAATGACAGAAAGCAAAATGCACTGACATGAAAGTACAAACCATTTCAGGCTCTAGTGGTACAATGTTCAAATGTATATCTACATTCTTTCTACATGAGTAAATATATCAGATATCAAATTACGTCAGCAAACCTTTTCTGTCACAAAATCACACTATATATCCAGACATCTGTGGACACCTGCTCTTTCTACTTGTTATCTTACATCAAAGATAATAGTAAGGAGTTTTTCTTGGCTTTACTGCAGCATCTTTTGTTATGAGAAGGCTTTAAACTTAATGATGGAAAATTGTAACGAGAATTTGACTGCATATAAGTTGTTAGTGAGGTCAAGTAATGACTTTGCAATGTCATCCCAGAGGTAAAGATTTGGAAAAGATTGAAAAAACATTTTTACAAGCAGGGTAGTGTGGTGTAGCTTTGGGGAAAATGGCTGAGGTTTAAAAGTAGTTGTCTTCCACAACTGACAATAAATGACATGTCTTAGACAAAGACTAATATACAAATGATATACAAATAATGTTCTTCAGCAAGAATATATTCACATTTTCTTTTTTGTTAGCATAGGCAATAACTTGCTTTATTTCATACTGGAACATTGCTGTGAGGATCTGACTGATTCTGTACCACTGGTTACTTTTGGATCACCACTGGTTACTTTTGGATCACAAACACCACTCCTAAAGGTATTGGATGGAGTTCCATCACTCCAGAGAATGTACAGTCATTGTCAAAAGTCAAAGAGAATGACATGAATATATGTTTTTACAAAGTTTTTTTATGGCAATTTGTATATACTCCAGAATGTTATGAAGATTTTATGTTATAAAATTTATTGCAAAGTCCTTTGCTATGAAAATCCCCCAAAAACATTTCCACAGCAATTCAGCCCTGCTATAAAAGAACCTGCTGAGATCATTTCAGTAATCTTCTCGTTAACACAGGTGTTGATGAGCACAAGCCTGCAGATTATTCTTTAATGCTGATTGAATTAGAATAGCAGACTGGATGCTTTAATAGGAGGGTGATGCTTGAAATCATTGTTCTTCCTCTGTTAACCATGGTTACTTGCAAGGAAACACATGCAGTCACCATTGTGTTGCATTAAAAGGGCTTCACATGCAAGGATATTTTGCTTCTACTAAGATTGCACCTAAGTCAGCCATTTATCAGGTCATCAAGAACTTTAAGGAGAGAGGTTCATTTGTTGTGAAAAAAGCTTCAGGGCCCAAGAAAGTCCAGCAAGCGCCAGGATCATCTCCTAATGATGATTCAGCTGTAGGATCAGGGTGCCACCAGTGCAGAACTTGCTCAGGAATGGCAGCAGGCAGGTGGGAGTGCATCTGCATGCACAGTGAGGTGAAGACTTTTGGAGGATGACCTGGTGTCAAAAGGGAAGCAAAGAAGCCACTTCTCTCCAAGAAAAACATCAGGGACAAGCTGATATTCTGCAAAAAGCACAGAGATTGGACTGCTATCATCAGTCTTGTCTCATGCCAAAAGTAAAGCATTCATCTGTGGGGCAGCTTCTCATTCAAAGGAGTGAGCTCAATCACAATTTTGAACACAGCCATGAATAAAGAATTGGACCAAAACATCTTCCAACAGCAACTTCATCCAACCATCTAAGAACAGTTTGGTGAAGAACAAGGCCTTTTCCAGCATGATGGAGTACCGTGCAATAAGGTCAAAGTGATAACTAAGTGGCTCTGTTAACAAAACATTGAAATTTTGGGTCCATGGCCAGGAAACTCCCCAGACGTTAATCCAAATGAGAACTTGTGGTCAGTCCTCAAGAGGTGGACGGACAAACAAAAATCCAAAAAACAATTCTGACAAACTCCAAGCATTGATTTGCCATCAGTCAGGATTTGGCCCAGAAGCTGATTGACAGCCAGGGAGAATTGAAGAGGTCTTGAAAAAGAAGGGCCAACACTACAAATCAAAAAAAGCTTTTGAAACTTATGAAATGCTTGTAATTATACTTCAAAATAACTGACCAAAAAACCCATTAAAACACAGAAGCAGCAAACTTTGTAAAAACCAGAATTTTTGCCATTCTCAAAAATGTTTTATGACTGCAGCTCTACTGTTCCACAGCTAATTGATGGGAGCTTTATACCCCTAGCTGTTGCTTAGCACATGGTTAGGAATTGTGAACTCAGGCTTGTGTGACACTGCGGCAAAACATCTGAATATATTAGTTCAGTCTCCATTGCTTTTCTATGGAGACCATACAGTCTGTGTTCCCAGATTCTGTGTGCCCTTAAGAAGCCGAACTCACAAATTAAAAAGAGATCACCCATCTGAACCAAGTAAATTCAATGCATCACTATTTTCAGTGCTGTAAATCAAGGTTTTTGTAAACCTGTGGTATAAGGGATTAGAGTCTAGTCAATTTGATTTACTACTCTAATGATATGGATGACTGAAAACGTCCATAGACATATCTTACATGCAGTTTCATCCAATGCTGAGAGCAACAGAGCAGTAGGATTGTATGGATTGTCCATCATCTGGCCCCGTATCTGGTCCACTTTGTTCTGCCAGGTCCTCTCTGTTGACCCAAATGCAAAACATGTGCACAGAAAAAACACATAAACACTTAAAAATTGACATCTACATGAACTTTACAACCACTCCATTACCTTTCTTTCCATTCAGATTTAAAGTCAGTGAGCAAACAGTTCCATAATAGCCCTTAAGTCCTTAAAGCCATCTGCCATTGCTATCACTTTAAGCAGTAATGTGCATGGGAGGTTTATGGTCATGTTTGCAATGAGTGCTTCCATTCATGTCGAAGCTGTTAGAAAAAGTTGTCCACAAGCAACTGAAGTCCTACTTGGACAGTCATTCACTGCTAGAGGTCTTTCAGTCAGGGTTTAAAACTAACCACAGCACAGAGTCTGCACTCTTGAAA
>JBBIGC010165363.1:0-16137 GCA_037576955.1 Lepidarchus adonis
GAGAGAGTGAGAGAGAGGGGGGGGGGGGGAGAAGTTCAGTTTAACTGAAGATATGAATTAAACTGACCATCAGATTTATCGTCTGTTTAGCGTACAACTGAAACTATGGCGGTTCTGCCGAACCGGGACAGAGCACTCGACCCTCTAGAACAGCCCACCCTGAACGGCCTTCAGCTGCAATGACGTTCGCTTTTCTGAAGAGGTTTAGGTAGGAGTTGCTAGGCGACGGGTTAAGACTTTTTAATCTCTGCCCGTGAGGAATTCAGCGCGGCTCCCTTTTGTGATTTGCTTCTCACTGCTGCTCTCAGCAACAATGAAGGGCTTGTGTCTTCAAGGGTGAACACAGCAGAGGCAGCGGCTGAGGCCGGCCAGCGAATTAGCCACAGGTAACGGCACCGGAATGAAAATGTGCAAATCTGCAGCTGCAGACTCCACTTAAAGGAGAACTTCACCCTCCTGTATGCAATCATATCCATCATATACCTCAGCTTATATTCAGTACGGTCTCATACAATAACAATAACAATTGATTTGATCATTATAGTAATTAATAACAGTGATTTATTATTGTTATCAACAGTGATTAATTATTATTAACAAGAAATATTTGTATTATTGTTGTTAATAATAACAACTATACTAATACTTCTACTAATAATATAATCTCTTGAAAACAAAGTATATTTTTATTTTTAGGCAGTTATGCCTCTGGGGAACCTGATAAGTCTCACTCACCCCAGGAGAGCAAAAAAATACTGAAGACAATACACAGTTACAATACGGAACAAAAGCATGGAAAACATATACATTAGCAGGAGAACAGTATGTTATAACAGAAACTATGAAATAAAGAAAAATAAGCAGTAATTACAGGAATAAGAGTCGCAAAGAGTAACTCTGAGTAACTACACCCCCCACTGCACCAATACTTATACCAGTATTTATTTACTTTGAGTTTCTGCAGTTTATTGAGAATCGACAGTTATATCAGTAAAGTGTAGTTAAGACTACAAGCCTTCATACATAATCCAAACCACTGATCCAGTTTGGGTCTCGGGAAGGTGGACATGATCCTATGGGCTCAAGGCAGGGTTCCCCTTAAACAAGAGTCCACCCCATCACAGGGCAACACTGAGACACTCACACTTGTCAATTCAGAGTAACCAGTCAACCTAAACCAGGGGTAGGCAACCTTTACTATGAAACGAGTCATTTTCCCTCTCTTCAACTAAAGATAGATCGTCTAGAGCCACAAAACATAACACAGCTCATAAACTTCTAGAAGTTTAAATCTCTTTTTGATTTTGTCCGTTACAACAACTGAACGCAACAAACAGAAGTGCAATGTGCATGTGTAGGCCTAAACACTTAACACATTAAACTATGCTAGCCTTGGAGTCCTTCCCGTATTTGTGTAAAACTAATATAACTGTAGCCCACTTTAATATAAACAAACATAGTTTTAAAAGGTAAACATAAAACTTATTGGTGATGCTTGTTGCCATTTTCATATTGCTGTTCTTAACGGTCTTTGCAGAGAGAGGTATTTCTTTAAATTTTGGAAGAATTTCCTGTTCGTGAATTTGGAAAATAGATGCTTTGATATTTTGATTGATTCTTTTATGTATTCTCCAATTGTGAACGGCTTCCACCTCCTTACAATCTCACGAGCAGCCACAAAACTTGCATCTGCAGGTGTAGTTGAGTTTGGAGAGTATGTTTGCTCTGCTCAACTTTCCTTAGTAGTTCCGAAATCACTCTCTTTTGCGGTCTTTTGTTCAGTACTTTTTAGAAAATGTCTTTCAACATAAAATTTTTGTTGTTTGCCAATTTCTCACCACATAACAAGCACACAAATATGCCTGCGTAGCTGGCAGTGAAGGCAAAGTTCATGCAGAATTTCTTTCATGATTAGCTTGCCACGTGAGTCCACACTCAAGAAGCAGCCTGCAGGCAAAGCGAGGATATAGACATGGATGTGATAAAATTGACAAATTTAAAAACGTTTTTTAAAATTCAATGTTAAAGTATCACCTCGAACTTCAAGATAACTGTACAACAAAATAAACAAAAATAAAAGATTTAATTTAAAAGTAAAAAAAATAATTAATTCTGATGTTCTAATCAGATTCTCAAAGTTTTTAGCCCCTTAAACAAATCAGCATCAGTCAACATGTATACTGACTGGGTGAGTCTGTACACTACATTTTATGTCCATGTATAACTGTTTTGCATGGCCATCAGTAGAGGCCTACAGCTAAATTCATCAACTACACACACTGCAGTGCAGGTGTAAGAGCACCACTGCAGATGTTAAGAGAATGAGCATTTTGATGATGTCGTCTTTTGTTTAAATGTGTGTTATACAATATGGTCGCTGGGGAATAATTATACATCATGTAGTGCCAGATTTATGAGGCCACTTGAGTGATAAAGTAACAGGAACCGAGAGTGGGTGAATGACGTACATTTCACGAACTGAAGTGCATTTCTACTCAAAGGGTTCAGGTGTTTAAATGTAGAGTGCCGGAATCATGCTTCTGCTGGAAAAAAAATATTTGTGTTGTAACAAAGTTTACAGTCGCATGGCAACTGCTCAACCGAAGCTGCTGCTCAGGGAAGAAAGTGGAGAGGATACCTGAACACACACTGAACAGCCTCACTTCACCATTCACATAACTGCTTTACATGTGGGTATTGATTATTTTACAGTTATTATAGAATATTTATAGTATATTCTAGCTAGTATTTTATTTTTAGTATATATTGTACATAAGGGTGGTGCAGTGGTTTGTTTTCTGTGTGGGGTATGTCATTGTACAAAGGCTTGTAGTTTAGGTTGATTGGCTTATCGAAACTGCCCATAGGTGTGTGTGTGTCAATGGTTGTCCATCTCTTGCCCTGCGATTGGCTGACCTCCTATCATGGGTGAACCATGGCTTGGGCTCATAGTCAGCTGGGATTGGCTCCAGCTTCCCTGCTGTTATAATATCACTAGCTGAAGTACCCGGCGTTGCTCGGGTTCCCGTAAATAATAATAAAAGCAGGAATGTAATATGAAATACGTTTATTACAATACTTGAGGGTACACTACATTCATAGTTTTACCATTTTCTGCATAAACAAAAAGAGCTTTGTTTGAGCCAACCCTAGAAAATCTAACATAGAGCCTAGAGTGTAGTTATTTGTCGAATAATAAAGAAAGTACTTAAGATATGTAAAAAATGTAAAGAGCATGGGCAGCTCCGGACCCTGAGAAACACGTGTCGAATTTGGTGAAATTCGGACCAGTAGTTTGGACGCCTATAGCTGTGACATACGGACGGGCGCACTGACAAACGTTTTTAGTATTATAGATTTATAGTTATTTTTTTTGGAAATTGTGGTGAATTGTGGAGTATACTTTAAGAAGAAGCAGTTTAATGTGCCTGTCCTGCCTAAATTGCTTAGTAAGGGGCGAAGCAAAACATGAGAAATACATTTCAGCACCCAGCTCTTCGTACAGTACTCACATTCTTCAGCTCGGCTCTGCTGTGGGAACATGTAGTTGGTGAGAACGGTTTTGTGCGTTTCCGGATCCTCCTCTTTCTGCAGGGGGATGAGGGGTTTGGACTGCAGGTACAAAAAACAAACAAACAAACAAACAAACACTGGATCAGTACATACAAAGCATCTCCATCTACAGGTGGTGCTTCCAAAGAGACTTGGAGCTCATGCAAGGATAGATAAAGACATAGAGGCTCAAACTGCTTTTCTGTACGATCTGAGATGGAGTAAGTTTATGATATTGCAATGCGTGTGATGTCATTCTGTTGCAGTTTGTTTTGAGGGATCCAAAATGATGACACACACAGTGGGAGCTCTTCCAATCTCTGAATACACTCCTCCATTACAGTGGGAGATTAGGCAGTAAAGGCTCCGTTGTAAATGGCCCAGTTAAGCATTAATACCCACCAGCAGTGATAAAGCATTAATGATAGTTCGAGGTCAGAGTCATCTTCACGCATTCAGTGCCTCTAATCTGCGTGTGACTAATGTGTCCCAATGTGACTTTGTGAGCATACACTAGTTTAAATATATGCCCAGGACAGACGAGGCCCTAGCAAACCTACAGATCCAACAAAATGATGCCGATAAGAAAACCTGTGTGGGTTTAATTTTTTTTTGCACACTGAGAACAAAAAAAACAAAAAACTAAAGAAACACACATACATTTCCAGAGAAATTAGAGTCATGTTCCCAGACAGACTAGCGAGTTCATTTAGATGGCATAAAGGTTTGTAAATAGAAGGGCCCAGGTTCAAGTCCTGGCCTGGGGCAGCCTTGAGCAAGATACCATCCCACTATTTAAATGCAGAATTCGTGTTTCCTTGTGGTGCACTGTGTGTGAAGAGATGGTGTGTTAACAATTACAAAATTAGCCACATTTGCTTTTTAGATGCTGTACAAGTGCAACTTACAACAGCAAGTAGTAGCATATGGTAGCTATCTAAATCAGTTCTCCACTGTGTGTGTGTCTAAGAGAAGGACTGTGTGGGTGTATCCATGTGTATGGGAATTGGAGTATATGAGTTTGTGTGGGAGTGTGTGTATGTATGTGTGTAAGGGAGACACAGAGTCTGGCTGGTGTGTGTGTGTGTGGGTGTGTGTGGGAGTGAAGGCAAATCGTTACATCCTTTAGTCATTAGTCAGAGGCTGTATGGTCACTTTCAGTGATTACTCACACATTCAATTACTGCACTCCCACACACACACAAGCCCAGGCTCAGGCCCAGGCCTATCACACACTCCAGAAACCAACAAACAGGCTAACATGTGCTTCCTATGGGGCTCCTCAAAAAGCACCACCACAATGTCATTGTACAGCTCAACACACTTTGAGGAAAACACAAATGGCAATTTTTTTGTCTCATGCTCACAATGGATAACTTCACATTGAGTAATGGAGGGAAACCAAGTCCAAACACCGATAGAGAGTGATGTTTAAGAAGCCATCTTGAACTTGTATTGTGTATGGCTGTTGCATCTTTGGTGATTTCCAAATTAGACAGCTATGCCACTTAGAAGTCCAAGTTTGCATACATTGTTTTGGAAAAGAGTGTTAAGAACCTTTAAAATTTAAAGAAGTGTTGGGAAAGAAAAACATTTTCTACACTGATAGATCTCAATTACTTTCTCATTTATTCCTGAATATCTTTTGATTTAGTCATGATGTCTAGCATTTAAGTGTGACAAACATGGTAAAAAATAAGATATCAGACCACTTTATGTATGTGTGTGTGTGTGTGTGTGTGTGTTACATACATAAAGTGGTCTGATATCTTATCTTGTGTATACAGTGTGTGTAATATGGTACTGCTGGCTTTCTTTCATTTGTTCAGTGTTCAAGTACGGTGGCATTTTTGTCAAACAGCTCACAAACAATAAAAAATATATGGACTATACTTACAAGATAATGTATAGAAATGTGTTCACATATGTAAATATGTAAAGTGGTGCTGCGTAGACTAGGTTTTCATAACTGAATTATGAATTTTGGTAATTATGACCAGAATGTAATTAATTGCATAAGTATGAAATTATGCAGTCAATTAATTACCTTAAAGTACTACAGGAAATTCACTTCTAGTGTTACATTGCTGCTTACCTGATTTTCAGAAAGCCACATAGCAGTCATCTGATTCAGCTTGGTGAAACTGTAAGGGAGGTTCTTCAGCCTGAAAAAAGAGAAAATGGTAGAGATATTGAAAATAATGGAAACACTTTATTAACACAAACCAAGAAATTTAATACGACTGCGGCTCTCTCTCTCTGCTGGACTGAAAAATGAGCAGCCAGCTCAGGTAAAGTCTTTTCCTCTCAGCTGGAAGCTGGCTTCGCCACTAAATTGCACTGTCTGCTGAGTCATGGCCAAATCAAACGTGGCTGGCAGCCCACTGTTACTATGAATAACATTCCCATCTCTCCCCTGAATTGCAAACCCACCTCCTCACCTCAAAACTGAAATAAAATCATTGCCCCCCCAAGTCAAAAACTGTTCCATATGAACACATTTGCTTTATTTGGAAGTCTACTACACACATGTAACATGTATCAAAGAAGAAGAATGGATTTTGCACTACAGTAAACAAAACGCACACAAAGACTCTTGCATTTTTGCAATCTGGAGCGAAGCAAACAAAGAACAGATGTTCAGTATCCATCGTTGTTCAAGAGAAGAAAGTGTTTGAGTGAAATGCCTGAGGGTGGGCTGAGGGTGGGCCAAATATAGCTCAGCCATGAGATATGCTTCAATATGAAATCTATACCGGAGAGGATCAGGTTTAACAAGGCTTGCAAAGCGTCAGATGGATAGTGTGAATTATTTCTAAAGCCAAACAAATCTCATCCCCATCTCCCATACATCATGTGGACGATCATGGATTTATCGGTGGAAATCCAATCAATACGCCCACGTCTCTCTTAAGATTACATAAGAAAACCACTTTCAAGATTGTGATGTGTTTTCAAAAATACAATCATTCTGTCAAAGTTCATGCTCATGGTATTTACCTGATTTAAAGTTTTTTTAAGTGTTGTGTCTAAAGTTCTTAGTATTTCTGAGTTTGTGCTGTTTTTTTGTTTTTAGAAATGGACAGCTATATGAATCAGTAAAGACGGCCTATGAAGGGGGGGGGGGGGTCTGTTTAGTTTAGCCTTATAAATCATATCAGCCAATATTATCCACTACTAGAATTTTCAGCTTCTTAAAACTAACCCCTTTATATGGTCAGGATCTAAACAACCCTTTCATGACAAATGACAAACTCAGAGGCTTATTCTATTAAATGTAAGTTACCTTCATGTCACCTCCATTAGTGTTATGACTAATGAAGTCCTGACCAATCAGATCTGCCAATACCAAGTACCGAGCTGATATTTGCATTAAAAAAGTTTCACCACACAGTCTTTAAGTACATTATAGTAATTAAAATCCAACACACATGTTTGACAACTGTATTCTCAAACTGTCCAGCAAAAATGATGAATACCAACAAGTGCCCAGCTTGTTGATTTACTGTTTTACACATTATGCTGTATGAAATCCAGGAAACTGATCTGCATGCATTTTTGCATGCTTTAAATAAAATGAGGGCTTAATGTAGTCAGCAGTGAGCCTAAGTATGGGCACTGGGGAAACATCAGAAACACCAGAAAACACCAGAAAAAAGTGTGTGAGGTAGTCTTTTTTTGCCTGTGTGCCATCTTGAGGAAATCTCTTTCTCTTTGGTTAAAAAGTGTCCTCCAGTGCATGTTGCTTTGGTGCAGCAACCCATAACCTGGCGTGAACTTGCTGTATTCTGTCGAGTGTTTCTTTTTTAAGGTATTAAATAGCCCGTTTCCAATAAACGCTGGGTTTGAAGAGATGTCACAACAAACACCCATCCCCCCTTATCTCCCACCCCCGCCCCAACCTTCATGGGCACGTGCCTCCGAGCTTCACTTTATACCTCCATGTTTTAACAGAATTTATTCCCTAAAAGGTATGAAATGGCCAAGAACAAACCTCTGATTTCTGAAGACAGTTATATGAGTAACGCGTGTAATTACTAATTTCTGTCACGATATCTGAGAGTTATTGATGGATATTAAGCGGCTCTGTTTAAACTTCTCGCTGCATTATGTGCTAAACCACTCCCACAATAACAGCCAATCACAGACAAGTATCACCCCCGAACAGACAGGGGGATGATTTTAGTTGTGATGTTTTATCTTCTGTCAAAATAAATGTGAAGAAGCTGCATGACATTTTGTGGCTGTAAATACCATCACCATTCCGTGTGCAAGGAGAATAATAGCCCGTCTCAAATAAACCAAATAAAAAATAGACCAAATAAAAAAAAATTAAAAAAAAAGGTCAGTGCTACTATTGGAAGATAGACAGTATTTCTACACTACTGATGTATTAACTGTCTGCTGATGCAAAGCTGTCTATTTACAGAACTTCCATGACGACTAACATAAAACAGAGAATCAGGCTGAGATTTGTTCATGCTAGAACCGATCCCAATCATTTAAAAGTGCCCCGATACTGATCTTTGAGATCGGATTCCGACATTCCTAGCTATGACATATGGGTGTAGTTGGAAAAAGCCTTCATATACATTTAAGTTGGTTGTGTCAGTTGTCATTGATAAGTGTCACTGAAAAAAGTCAAGGGATGGCTTTGAAGGACTGAGCATGTGTGTGTGTGTGTATGTGTGTGATGAGAAAGACTCACTTGTTGTCACTCAGATTGATGACCTTGAGTTTCTGCATGTCGCCCATCTCCTCCGGCAGAGACTCCAGCTTGTTGGAGTGCAGGAAGAGCACAGTGGCATTCTTCCAGCAGCCCATCTGCCCAACACACACACACACACACACACACACACACACACACACACACACACACACACACACACACACTTTACCAGACGGAAAGGCAAGGCAACCCTGATAATCCCTGAAGCTTCAATCCGAGAGCTTTGATCAAAAAAGAAGGTCGATGTGAATGATATCACTTCAAACACATATCAGCAGGACTGGGGACATCAGCAGGACTCACAAACAACACTGCATCACTGTGGCATGTGCTAACAGCAGCAGATAAAGCACATATGAAAAACAAATGGGAGCAGCTCTATGACACATAGCTGATTCGCACTAGAGGAAGTGCTCACATTCACAGCACATTACACCAGTTATCTGCCTCATTTGTTTATAGCAGCACAGATATGAAGATCATGGCCCAAATGACCATTATCATCTGAAGCTGTGATTGTGTGTTAGTGTGCTCTCTGGAGAGGCTTGTATACTTATTACATATCAAAACCAACATAATGTTGCCTGATCATTGCGGACAGACTGACAGTGTTATTTTTCCAGTGCAAAACTCCAACAATGTAAAACTGGACAGTTTTAACTGTAATACTTCACTTACACAACGAAAAGTAGGTTAATTTGCTACTCACTCTACTACCACACAGATAGCACACAAGGCATCACAGTGTTTGCTATTTTCGGCTACATTGGTCACCGGAATGGACTGGATTACACCCTCTGATACATAATCGAGAATTTTCTTCCTTCATTTGGGATTATGTTTCTTTGGAGCACAACATGAGGCTGCATTTAAAATCCAGGTCCTAAAAGCCACTCAACCTTCCTGTGTTTACACTTGCTTATTATATGGGAAGGTGTCCCGGATATGTGGCATTATTTTCTTATAATGCCTGCTGCCATGGGAACAGGTTTTGTGCAACAGATTAGTGGTTGCATATCACTCCACCATAGCACAGATAGCAAACATGGATGAGGGTTCCAATATAAATCTTAATATTTTTGGTGAATATGGGATGTTGGGAAGTTTTCTTAGTGCATGGTTACTATAACTATAAACTATATTTTTGATTAATATAAATACTTGAATTTTACTTGAGTTTTTGAAGCAGAGGTGAATTTAAGGTGGAGTAAAAGAATGAAAACCTTTACTGCAGCCTGGAAATGTGCTGCAATAATCACTGCTGACTGTGTGTGTGAACTTGCATGTGAAATCAAGGCTATATGTATCATAAGTCACTTTTTTAATGACAAGTTAATGGGATAGGAATATTCAGTCTCTCAATTTAGATGATGGTTGCAGCGATTCAGGATTCATTTCCACATGGCAGATCTCAGAACATGACTCCATGGGCCTTTATCCTGTTTACATTTCTAATCTGTGCCATGAGAGTAAATAAATGGGTCGTTTTTACCCAGCAGTGTAAACACAGCCTTTAGAATATGCCTAAAACAAAAAACATTACTCATCTCATACACTACTCACCTCTGAAGGCAGCTGACTGAGGAAGTTGTGATCAGCAGCAAAGGTGCGCAAGTTCACACACTGGCCAATGGCAGCGGGCAGAGACTCAATCTCATTAAAGCTGCAGTCCAGCTCGTCCAGAGCAGTCAAGCTGCAGAAAGAGAGAGAGGGGGATATGAAGACAGAGAGAGAGAGAAAAATTAAATACAGAAAGAGATCGAGGTATATGAAGAGAGAGAGGGAGAAAGACAGAGAGAGAAGGAGAGATATGAAGAGAGAAAGGAGAGAGAGTCCACACTGCATAAGTATGGTCAACAACACAATATTTAATCTCAATATTGAATATCATCATTTATATTGCACTTGGCCTCTCTTATCATAGGTATCCTCAGGACAAAGAGCAGAGAGAGAGAGACAGAGAGAGAGAGAGCTTAAATTAAGGCCGTCAACTTAGCAAAAAATAAAATCTGTGAACACATCACATGACCTCTGCATTTAACCCACCAACCTGTGACCTCAAATCACAAAATCCTAACCACTAGGCCACTACTGACCACTGATTGAACTTGATGCAAAAAAAAAAACATTTTTGGAGCTATTTCATCGGAATTTTATAAAATATGTTTTACTGTAGATTAAAATAATTTTTATCATTTTATTTAGTGACCAAAAAAAATGGGACACACTGCCTCAAGCCTTTAGGATTCAGTTTGTGCAATAAAATTCTGTATTAAATTTTGACTTTCTAGTATCCTCATGTTGGTCAAAATAATAGCTGATTTCTCTCTTTTTCCAAACCCTTTTTTTAAACTACTGTTGTAATCACAAAGCAGCTTTACAGGATCCGTGTCCAAGCTCCTAATGAGCAAACCAAGGACAACACCTGCACAGAGAAAATCCCTGGAGGAACTAAGACACCAGATAACAATAACAACCAAGATAGTCAAACTATTCTGGGACAGGTGATGATGAGGCCCCAATGATGGGTGATCCGGTCATAGGAGACAAGAGGGTAGCAGTTCTTAGTGCAGAGGTGGCCTGTGTAGCATACACTTTTTTACATGCACATATTTTAAACCTTTTACAAGCCTTCACATTCTTTTTACAATCTGGTTCTGAGAGTTTAAGTGCTATGAACCCCTCAACCCCCCACCCCATGCATTACTAACCCTGGCCCATAGACACTATTTACACAAGTAATAGATTTTCCCTCAATCTGGTTCCCATTACTGAAGTTTGGCTGCAAAACACACGAGTGCATACAGGCAGAATGTTTTTCCAACTTTCTTAAGAAATATGGTTAAAAAATAATGAGATGGAGAGACAGACAGTAAGCAAGACAGAAGGAAAAAAAGTATCTGGAAGTCAGCCAGCAATTCTTTCCCATTGAAATTCAACATCATAGTAAGACTATAAAAGAGCTGCGAACATAATGTACGAATAATCTCCAATTAAACGCAGCAGCGCTCCGAGATACACCATAAAACATCTGGCAAAGCGGCTTCTGCCATCTATCTCAAAAGAGAGGCCAAAATCTGTCAACGTCAACATGAAACACAAAGATTATCCATCATTAGCATCAACAGTGCTGTGCTAGAGGCTGAACTTCTTCAATACTGTATTTTTCTGCCCTATTTAATTGGATATCATGAGAGAAAATCAACAGTAGGGCTGTTATTGCTTGGAAATAGAAGGTGGTGGTTAAAGGATGTGGGTTGGGAAGGCCTCCAGTACTAGAGTATCATTTATTTATTTGATTTTACAAAGTTGTTAAAAGCTAAAAATAGAATAATAAAATAAATGCATTTCTTTCAGCTGTTTGACTATAAATATATTAGAATTGTATTAGAAAATTCAAGAAAGAAGAAATTCCATAATTATGAATAACAAGAAAATAACTCAATTAATAAATTAAAATAATAATAATTTGGTGTTGCAGTGGTTAGGTCTGTTGCCTCACAACAAGAAGGTTCTGGGTTCAATCCCCCATAGATGTCTTTTCTGTGTGCACAAGCTCTCCCCACATTTGTATAGGCTTCCTATGGGTTCTTTGACTTCCTCCCACTGTCCAAAGGCTTATGATTTATGTTGACTGGCTACTCTAAATTGCCCAAAGGTGACAGTGTAGCTGTATAAATGCCTTGTGCCTATAACTTGAATCGGCTCCAGTTTTCCTATGATCCAAAGTGGATTAGAGATTTGGACAATGAATGAATAAATATGAATTCAAATAATAATAATTAAATTGGAAATCACTCTTTTGCTGTGCTGCCCTCACAGAATCTAGATAGTATATGTCATTTAACTTAATATATACCGTATATTTTCCAATAGTATGTTTATTAAAAAAATTATTCTGACAGACCGGTGTTTAATACATACAGGCGTTTGTTGGAGATGGGCTATTATTCTCCTTGCAGACAGAATGGTGATGGTGTTTATGGCCACAAAATATCATGCAGCTTCTTTGCATTTAATTTGACAGAAGATAAAACATCACGACTAAAATCATCCCTCTGTCAGTTCATTGTTGATACTTGTCTGTGATGATGCTATTATTGTGGGAGTGGTTTAGCACCAAAAAGTTTAAAAAGAGCCGCTAAATATCCGTTAATAACCATCAGAAATCGCAACAGAAATTAGTAATTATCTTCAAAAATCAGAGGTTTGTTTTAAGCAGTTTCATCCCTTTTAAGGAATAAATTCTGTTAAAACACGGAGGTAGAAAGTGAAAGCTCGGAGGCGCATGCCCATGAAAGTTGGGGGTGTTGGAGACTGGCGTCTATTTGTCGGAACATCATCTGAAACCCTGCGGTTTATTGGAAACGGGCGTCAATAAGAGACTGGCTATTATTAAAAGACAGACAGTATACCTAGCAATAAAAACCTTGAGGATATGTGCATAATATAAGACCCGTCCCTCCAAGTCCACTTAAGTCTGACCAGCCCCACTCAGGTGCCTGGCTTTCAACATTCACAGGGACTGTTGGGTTATTGGCAATGGTTTACCATTTTTAAATGTCATTACACAATTAGCGGTAGCTCTTTGATGACAAATGCATATTGCTTTTCATACACTTGGCATCTATTGTGCATCCATTCACCCAGAGCTAATCCCAAAAGGATTCAAGTTGCCTTCAGCTTCATGTCCCAAACTAGCACATTTTTGGATTTAATCTTTTATGATCAATCCATCATTCATTATTGCACTGTTTGGAGTTATTTCTGATGAGGTCAAACTTTCTACAGGCCAAGTGGACATGATAGCCTTCTGTTCACTTATAGCCAGAAGACAAGATCGGAGATATAAGGCATAATGTAGAATGTGAGAAGATACACTATATTACTAAAGGGTCTATTACAAGATTTACCATGACTGTGGTGGCTGGTCACTATAACCACCACAGACCACCACTATGCCAATGATGGACCTCCACCTGAGCTGTGTTGTTGAGGTAAGCACGACATGCATACTGGAACAGCAGCTGGGTCTCTGCCACATACACTGATTGGCCAGAACAGTAAAACCTTTGAATGACATTTTCTCATAGTGGCATACTGTACAATATTAGGCAGGTGGTGTTAATGCTATGGCTGATCAGAGAATGTATTATTAATACAGCGTTTCATCCATATCCTCCTGCACATATTCCCGCTCTATTGACACACATTCTGAAAGAGGATTTGAGCTTTTCCTTCTTAATGCCTTCACACGGGCCAACCAGGCAGAGCCATCAAACTGTCAGGTGTCAGTCCAGTTCAGTCCCAGCAAAACAAAACAAACGGAATAGAAGATTAAACCCATATTAATCAGTATGCTTAACAATCCGGGCTGGGATTAAAACAGAATCCTTGCAGTCGTGTTTTTATAATCCAAACAGATTTCCTTAATCCAACCCAAGGAAAAGCCAACCTAGCATAAGGTCTAATTGGCATGTTTGGGAACAGTTTGGGCAAGAGCAGAGATTCTGGAGGAGTACAACTGCCCTGGGACAAAAATTTGGACCGAACATAACAATACACCCCCCCACACACTCCCCCCACCCCCTTTATAATCCCTCAGTTTGAGTCCATATGGGACGAGCACTTTCACAGGCTTGTTGTATTGCCTGCTGTTTGTTCCGTCTGTCCGGCTGCCTGAGGCTTATGACCCACCTCACCTCTCTGACACACTGCTATACAACAGTCTAATCTGCTCACGTCACACTGAAAGGCTGCGGATTAGAGTCGTCCACGAACAGAGCAGCGTTATAAAAGACATAACGTGATGAGCACATCCTGCTCAACAAGAACACACCGACATAAGTGGAAATGCCTTTATTTGACCGCAAAGCAGCCTGGCTCAGCCACACACTACTGCTCCAACGCTTACAACAGTGACTCCCAAACGATTACATAACTCGATTTTCAAAATAGACCAACCTGCGACCCTAAAATGTAGAAAGGTGTTCTGAATGATGAAAAGAGCTGATCGCAAATTCAGATAAACCAAAGATTTGACAACTAAATGAGAAAAATCTGTGTTTTGACCAACATAGGTCTACAATCAGGTCCAACACTGCACATACTGTATCCTAATGGCTAAACATATCTGGCCTGTGACCCAGTGTCTTTTAGGTCACTAAATAAAATGATAAAATTATTTAAAAAATAAACCCATTGACTGCAAACAAAGATAACAGCATATATTTAGAGTTTGGCATCTACGTAGTTCAATCAGTGGCCAGCAGTGGCCTAGTGAATACAGGTCACAGACGGTCACAGGTTCAAGTCTCACCCCAGGTTCCACTGGGTTTTGCAAGGAATCTGTCTATGCTGCTGATAGCTGCCACCTGCTTCAGGTGTGAATGAGTTAAATGCAGAGGTCACATTTTAATGTGGTGGACCTTGGGTGATGCAGTGTGTTCACAATGACAAATAGTCACGTTCATTATAATGACATATATACACACTGTGGATGAAAAAAATTAAACTGAAAAATATTCTTTATTAAATCAATACTTGAGCAAAGCCCAACCTCAGCATATGAGCAGTCACCACAGACAATCACTGATATGTTTTGCTATAGTGGAGTGGAAGAACAGACTGAAGAACCTGTTGACATTCAATGCTATAGTCGAGGACAATAATGCAGGCGCTGAAGTCAGTGTTCAGTGGTAACTATTAGAAGTGTGCTTCCAGGAAAAGGGTTTTCTGTTCTTCACAGTACAATACGGACACTGCAGACAGAAATTAGGTTGAAAAACTCATCCTGTATAATATTACTTATGACCCTAAACTTTTGAAGAGGGGGGTAATTTGAGATACGGCTGCACAACAGATCTCCTGAGCTAGCCGATATGCAACGACTGACTGAAAGTGGAGTATTTCACGCAGCACACTGCTGGATGGGGCAGAACTGGATCAAAAGAGGGACATGTTTATGAGAAGTACATCAGCAAGAGAAATAAATATCCCCAATTGAATATATAGAATAAATGTCAAACTGATTGTGATCCTCTTTGTGCCAAGTGGTGTTTTCCGCTCTTAAATGAGTGTCTGGAGAAAGGCTGTAATAGAGCTCAGGCAGTTGTAGATGTGTACATAGATCAGACGAGTGCTCTTCTGTTGCATTGCTCCATAAACATCAGGCCTTGGAGATGAAGGCGTTCGCTTTAGTGAGAAAACCCTGAGCTCACTCACCCGCCTATAGAGTCTGGCAACACCACAAGCTGATTCTCATCCACCTTTAGAGCAGTCAGTTTCTTCAGAGAGCCTGCAGAGATGAAAACAAGGAAAGACAGAGAGGGAGAAAAGAAAGGAAGGAGGAAAAAGAGGGAGGGAGGGAAGAAAAAGAAAAATTGATCGCGCAAGAGAGAATGAAAGACAGGGAATGGGAAAAAAAGTGGCACAAGAGAGGGGGAGAAAGGCACAAAAAAGAAGGGCATGAGAGAAAGAGAAAGAGTGGGGACACAATAGAAAGATAGTGTGAAAGAGGAAATGAAAGAATGACAGAAAGGCAGAGACAGAGCCGGCACAAGAGAAGAAAAGAGGGAATGTGTGAGAGTGAGAGAGGGAGAACATCAAAACGAGACAGGAGAATGAGAGAGAGAGGGTGCATGAAAAAGAGCGTAGGGGCATGAGAAAGAGAGAAAGGGAGAGTGCACCAGGCAGGGGAGAGTGAAAAGAAATGAGAGTGCGAGAGACAGGAGAAAAAAAGAAAGGGGGCATGAGGAAGAGAGGGAATCAGTGTGTGTGTGAGAGAGAGAGAGAGAGAGAGAGAGAGAGAGAGAGAGAGAGAGAGAGAGAGATAGACATGTGGACAACACGCGAGA
>JBBIGC010165370.1:0-16136 GCA_037576955.1 Lepidarchus adonis
TTTTTTACAGATGGTGTGATGTTTGCTTCCAGAATTTGCTGGTATTTAGTGGAATCCATTCTTCCCTCCACCTGTGCGATGTTTCCTGTGCCACTGGCTGAAACACAACACCAAAGCATGATAGATCCACCTCTATGTTTAATGGTTGGCAAAGTGTTCTTTTCATGAAATTCTGCTCCTTCTTTCTCCAAACATGTCTTTGCTGATTGTGGCCAAATACTCTATTTTAACTTCATCAGTCCATAGCACTTGTTTCCAAAACACATCAGGCTTCTGTAGACGTTCTATTGCTTACTTCTGATGTTGAATTTTATGATGGAGATGCAGGTAAGGTTTCCTTCTGTTGACACTCCCATGAAGGACAGTGGAACGGTGCATATACCACTCCGGAGTCTGCTAAATCTTCCTGCAGGTTTACGAGCAGTTCACTACAAGAGTTTTCTTGGTCTTCCAGATCTCATCGTGACCTCCACAGTTCCCCTGAACTGAATACAAAGAATTTGAGACTTTGGAACTCTTAGGGTGCCCAACCCTTTCCACAGTGCGAATATATATATATTTTTCCATTTATGGCCTAAAAAGTAACTATGGATCAATGTTTGCTGGAAATATTGTGTATTAAAAATAAATGTTTCCTTCTAGTTTTTTTTTATTTATTTTTTTAATGATACGGATATTAGCCAATCAGAACAAATCTCATTTCACTATATTAATCTTAAAGGGATAAACAGTGCGTGGGAACTGTTATGTAAAATGAATTATACAGTTTTTTTCTCACAAGACCACACAAACGTTATTATGGGAAAAATCTAAAATCATGGAAAATGGAAGACATGGGCCTTTAAATCTATTTAAAGACTTTTAAAGACTTTTAATGGAAAAATTCTGTCTTGCTCACATAAAATAAGAGGTCTGAAAATAAAGTCAACATATGCCTAAAATAGCCAAAAATAAACTGCCAGTGGTTTTGCCTTTATTTGTGGTTTCAGTTTAAGCTATTCGGACACACCGGGAAAAAAAATATGCATTTCATCTGTATAAAAGATTTTCATCTGCATTTCATCTGTATAATAGAATGTAATAGAACTTCATGACAAAACTGTATGATAGCGCTGTATAAGAGAACTGTATGATAGAGCTGCAGTATAGAACTGTATAATAGAACTGTTCGATAGAACTGTACAATAAAACTGCAAAACAGAGCTGTATAATTGAGCTGTACAATAGAGTTGCATGATAGAACTTTACAATAGTACTGTACAATAGAGCTGTACGATAAAACTGTACTATAAAGTTGTACATAAAAACTGTACAATAGAACTATATGATAGAGCTGTATGATAGAGTTGCATGATAGAGCTGTATGATTGAGCTGTATAATATAGCTGTATGATAGGACTGTATGATAGAGCTGTATGATAGAGCTGTATGATAGAGCTGTATGATAGAGCTGTATGATAGGACTGTATAATATAGCTGTATGATAGAGCTGTATGATAGGACTGTATAATATAGCTGTATGATAGAGCTGTATGATAGAGCTGTATGATAGAGCTGTATGATAGAGCTGTAAGATAGAGCTGTAAGATAGAGCTATGTGGTAGAGCTGTATGATAGAAATATGAAGTAGTTGAAAATGTCCTGTGAGGAAGAAAAGCAGGAGAAAGTGCAGATGACGACACACAGAGTTGTTTGGGTGTAGCTCATGATTTATACTGAGTTTTGACCACATAATTAAACAGTACATGCGCCATCTGAAAGCTAACACGAGGAAATGATATACGACCTGAGACAGCTGGAGATAGATCAGCTTTTCAACACTTCAAATATATTTCACTTCAAAGTGCTGTACTACTGTATTACACACATGCCACATCAGTACATCTAATGGGAGATTATATTTATTACGATTTCTCTTCTGTCATTCCAAAATAAGTAGTCAAGTCCGTTTTTTTTCTTTCTTTCTTTTTTTTTTACAGTCGACATTGTTCTAAAGCAGCTTTACAGAATCTGGGTCAGAGCCCCGACTGAGCAACAGAGGAAAAAAACATGGGAGGAACCATGAAGAACCCACCCACCTCTGGTAGTCACAAAAGAACAAGAACCAGAGAACAGGAAAAAGTCTCAGATTCTAGAGGTGAGAGGTAGAAGCCTAGTTAGAGGTGGTCAGTGGTAAGTGAACTGGTCTGGGACAGGTGATTAGAAGAGCCTAATGATGGATGACCTGACCATGAGACAGCAGTTCCTAATGTTCTAGTACAACTCTGTAAGTACAACTCCTTTACAGAGAACACACTTGGACCAACTGCAATTCACTGTTTATTGTCTGAAACACACTGAGAAATAAAAAGCAAATGTTCTTTAAAGAACCCCAGATTTTAGTGTGTTCTCTGCATAGAAATGAACTTATTAGAAATTGTTTCATTTCATTGGGGGTGTTCAAACTTTTGCCTGAGTGTAGTCAGTTTCTATAATAGGTGAAGCTCTTTTTTTAACTCTTCCTACTCTCACCATTTGAAATGTTATTTCTTTGCTATAGAGGTTACATCCTCCTCTTTCACTTTTGGACCTTTTTGCTGCTTTGAGAAATGAAAGTCAGTCTCACCAGTGGGCCCAGTGTGTATGCAACCCAGAGAGGCATGAGGATGTCTTTGCTGTATCCGCTCATGTAAGATGAATGATGAAGTATGCAGTAGTCTGACTTTTCTTGCAAAACACGAGGAACTCCATACGGCAGGTGGAGACGCATGGCGGCCGAGTCTATCAGTGTACATAAATAAAATAAAACACTGAGTCTGAATCTGCTCATCAAAATGAGAAAATATGGAATGGTTGAAAAAAATTACATACTGGATTGGGCGCGGATGAGCTGTTGGTTGAGCATTTCCACCTGAAACAGATAAACAGAATGACATCATGGCCATGAGGGATGAGTTGAGCACAGCTGCAGTGTAATTTTAGATGATGCACGTCCTCAAAGGCTTTACTGCCTTCAAGCAACAGTTCCTAAAAATCAGAGCATGCTTTAACATTAGAGCCACAAAACTAGTACTATTGACCAGAAGTTCACCTCAGATTTTTTTAGGATTTTACCAGACCAACCTGTACTTTTATTTAAGCAGCCATTCCTCATATGAAGGAGAAGGGCTCAGCAGAACGACTGGGTAAAGGTTGTGCTTTCATCACAAATAACAGCATGAGTATCTGCATCTACCTACACACATCACCACCAAAGTGGTTCAGATTTGCCTCCAGCACATCATTTCCAAGCCTAATCTGGGCTGTGTTAAAAGATGGGCCAATCTAGCCATTGAGTTTGGTGGCGATGGGAGTCAGGCTGCAGAGCTACGCTGGTCAAAGCAAGTTCATCAGGCGCTCTATCAGTGAGGATCCTGTGTAAACCCATTCTGCAGATCAGTCGTATGGTTGTGTGCGAGACAGGGCAGGTTTTAGGGGAGTTCACACTTATTGATTAACTGACACAGATTTACTGCTGAGTCACTGCTGATCTGAGCTTTTTGTCTGAAATTTCCAAGTCTTGTAGTGAGATCAAGGCTTTACACTTAGATAAGCACAAGATAGAGCAGTAGTGTCATTTTTGTCCACCTGGATGAACAGCCATGTCCATGTAACTTTAAAAAAAATAAAGAGTAAGGAGGAGAGCGCATGTCACAATGTTTGGGTGTAATCACAGTGAAAAAAACTGCTACCTTAGAAAGTAGCAGCTTTCTATATAGAAATACAGTAATGTGCAGTTAAATGAACTGACTGTGCCCTTACTGCCCAATATGATCCATCCCTGCAGAGGTGCCATTGTAATGACAATCAGTGTAACTGGTCAGTGGTTATAATGTGGCACAATTGACCTGAAAACAGTCAAACTCTACCCGTTCTACAGTCATATACATACATTTGTGCACTGGTCTGTAAAAATGCACATTTTAATGTTCATTTACTGAATTTAACAGAATGTGCTAGATTTTTTTAGTTTTTCTGTATGTATTTATTTATTTTTACAATGTGTTAAACTCTACAGTAATGGTGCACTAATCTTTGCAGAAAAAGGTCATATTAATGTGTATAATGTTTTCTTATTTCTACCATACAGTTTTCTAAAAAGCATGTTTTATGTTTTTTTTTTGTTAAATTCAATAAAATAAACAATTGTGCATTAAAATGTGCATTTTCATTTAAAAATCTACAGACCGGTTCTGCACATGACTGTACTGCCTGTATATACAATATTGCTATATCAGTTCTATTTTCTGTGATCCTGTGAGTGTTTTTCCAATGTTATGATTATTGCTAAAGCAAACCCTGGTGACCTCATTGTTAGCCTGAGATCATCATTAGGAGGAGCGGAGTGTGGTGTTAACCTGGTCTCTGGTGTGGGAGCTGCAGATACAGCCTCGATCGTCAGTGGGGGTGAGAACCGTGCCAGAGCATCTGTTGGGCAGAGAGATCTCAGCAGGGAACACTGGTTGGAGAGGAGGATTCCTCAGGAGATGGTTGAGACTCCCATAAGTGCCATTGTTGGGGGCAGGGGGGATCCCCAGCAGATCTAAATTGAGTGAGAAGGGTTTTTTTTACATTCCATAGAAACGAAAGTCAAGCTGTGTGTGCTTCTGTGGTTTTGCACCAAACATAGTTAAACTCTGCCGGATCTTTTTCCAGTCTGTGTCCATTAGAATTAAACTGGCTGTTTTTGTCACAATGTTTTTGTAAATGAGCTCTATTCCACAACTACCTCAGCATCTAAACCCAACAATAAAGTTTACTTAAATCAATCTACAAATTAACAGTCAGGAGCACCTGTTATTTGAGCCATTTTAATCAGGAATAAAGGTGGTGGTGTCAAATCAAAATCACTGAAATAGTTTGATGATAAGTATTGGATAAGCATATAAAATGAAGTCGATGTCCTAGAATAACTTTATCTCCTCACTTCTGCACTCACAAAGTGAAGAGATGGCATTTAAACAGAGTCCCAGTGAAACCTTAAAGTACTGTTTTTTCTGGAGAATTTTTGCTGATTTGTCATGTGACTTTCGTGCCTTTACGCCAAGCTTTCACAACGTCTTCTTGCACAATGTGCAGTGCACATTGTTTTTCCATTGGTTTTAGCCAAACACTATATACATCATTATCGAGTTAGCAAGTTAAACCTGCTGTTCTCCTCATACAGACTAATGTAAAGTCAAATTAATGGACCTTAGAAAACCTTATGAAACACCACATTACTTTAAAAACCTTGATAAGCTATGTAGATAAATTCAGCTATCAGTCTATTAGTTTTATTACAGCATGCTACATCTGCACCAATAAAAGAAGGAACTACAACATGGGACTATTCAATGAAATTCTAAACTACCAAAACAAAACAGATCTAAAACACATACACATGGAGAGAACCCCACAATGGTCACTTAAATAACTTTGTAGTTTAACTTTACATATTCAAAAAAACAAACTAATAAAACTGGACTGAAAAAAAATTGATAGTACCCATAGAAAAGTGAAAAGTCACTGTGCTGTTTGGTATTATGGTGTGAATCAAACTGAACATGGAGCACGGACAGTGAAGGAGAGAACCAGATGGGAGGTGTTTTTATTTTGAGCTTCCTATACTATTTTATTTTTGCCATGGTTGAAACTATAGAGAAAAGAGATTAGAATTAGAATTATAGACAAGCATGTTAAAGGTAAAGGTATAAGACCATCTTCAAGCAACTTGATGTTCCTGTTACAACAGTTACACATATTATTCAGAAGTTTATGGGTCATTAGAGTGTAGCCAACCTCTAGAGGTTGCAACTGTGTACCTACTGTGAAACATGGTGGAGGTTCAGTTATGTTCTGGGGCTGCCTTGCTGCGTCTGGCACAGGGAGTCTTGAATCTATGCAGGTACAATGAAATCCCGAGACTATCAAGTCATTCTGGAGCAAAATGTGCTGCTCAGTGTCAGAAAGCTTGGTCTCAGTCGCAGGTCATGGGTCCTCCAACAGGATAATGACCCAAGAACAAAACACTGGACTTTTCTGAAGTGGCCTTCTATGAGCTCTGATCTTAATCATATGGAAACATCTGTGGAAGCAGCTGAAACATGCATCTGTAGAAGGAATCCTTCATACCTGAGACAGATGGAGCAGTCTGCTCATGAAGAGTTTGCCAAAATACCTGTCGACATGTGCAGAAGTCTCATTGAGAGATATAGGAATTGCTTGATTGCCTCAAAAGGTTGTGCAACAAAATATTAAATTAGGCGTACTATCATTTTTGTCCATGTCAGTTTCATTAGTTTGTTGTTTAGAATAATTCTGTTGGACCACAATTCAAAAGCAATATCTGATTTCATCAATTTGATCTTTCATTTGTTAATTCTTAGTACATTGTGTCATATTCCTTTTGTCAGTTTCACGTTATTTCAGTTTTTTCTTCCTGTAATGGAAGGGTACCAAAGGTTTTGTCCACGTGTGTATGTGCTGACATTTAAGACCTAAAAATAACAATTTCTAAGACCTAGTAAATAAAATTAGATTTTTTAAGGCCTTAAATTCTTATATTTTCTATCAGAGCAGCATTAACATTGTTGAAACTACAGTAGTGTTGGACAAGACGGGATAAGCTTTGCTCCCCACGTGCATCAATGAGTCTTCTGTGCTAATAACCCATTATCATTTTACTCATCTACTCATCACAATTCAACCCTTCATTTTTCCTGCTTCCAACACAAGGCAATTGCCTTGACATAATCAGTATTGGTAAGTGGTTTTAACGTTGTGGATGTTGTGGCTGGTTAGGATATACTGATGCACAATTGAGCTGAACACAATCAATCATACTTAATTTGAATAATAAGCACTTACCACACAAGAGATTATACACTTCAATGTTTTCGAAGGGGGCTACAGTGGTCTTGTACTTCATTCCTGGTCCGTATCCTATGAAAATGGCCTAAAAAACAATGAAGGTCATTATTGTTAACATTTATGCTTTGGTTTATGATTATGGAAAGCGTGACCCCAGGAAATTGACTTGTATTCATCCAATTTAGTTCTCATTTAAGGCCCCATTTTGGACATTTAGTGTCACTACACCCTATTATTAGTATGTATAATACAGCTCCATTAATAATAACATATGTTTTGCTTTAGCATGACTGAAGTCAGCCAACAGAAGACAGTGTGGTCGAGAAACTGTAAAGTGATCACTGTGAGGCTGTGAACACACAACAGGTGGCAGTTTCCACACATGGTTGCAATATAAACATTACTACATAACTTTGTGCTTATTTTTCTCTGCGATTTAAGAAACAGGGTAAAAAATTACCATTTGGACTGAGCAAACATGCATATACTAGGAGCATTCTATCAAGCCCTCTCCTGTTACTTTATCCGTGTCCTCTAGTTCATGCAGTTTTAGTAAAAAACAGTTATGTCATTTCACCCACATTTTTCCTGAAGGGAACATTTAACTGCAGACATTCCTGGACAACCACAGGAGGAAATATACACAGACCAGACCATTCTACAACCACAGACACACACAAACAATCTGACCAAGCACAACCAGTGCTTTCCAGCTTGCTCCATTCGCCACTATACTTTAAAATATGTGTTTTCTAACTGGGAGAAGTTTACATGACACTAAGAGTACATGGCAAAAATCTGGACACTTGTTTGGCAAGCGTGAGGGCACACAGTTGAATTAGGTTTATTAATAACAAAACAAAACAAAACACAGAAAATAAATATGAGAACACATACAAATACTGGAACTTACATGGTATGGATGACCAGAGTGAAAACATAAGAGAACAAAAACAGCACTGATAAGTCAGAAAAGGCAGTGATAACAGAGGTGAACTCAAGAAATGACCAAACACAAGGGCTTAGATCTACAAGACAGGACCTGGGAATGGGAGAAGACATGGAACATGAGACAGATGAACTAGATTACAAGAGGGCAGGGCAAAGGCGGGGCTTAGAAATAAACACCAGACAGGAGGATAAGCACATGGAAATATAAATGAATACAAACCAGACAGACATGTGACTTTAGTTCTATTTCCTTTAATTCCATTTGAACAGAAACCAGCTCTTATATACTACAGCTCTTGTTAGTTTTTTTGCTCTTTATGTACTGTATAAATGCCATGGACATGTTGTGTGTGAAAATGAAGCAAGTTTGACATGGACATGGCCTTCAGGACTTGGATCTACATGCACCTTGAACGTGTGTTCACACTTGTACTTACAGTAGCACTGTCTACTCGTGTTCTGATCAGCCAGCGTGAATTTTAATGGCAAGTGTGAACAGGGCCTTTGAGATCTGATCCTGACATGAAATGGGCAGTGTTGTGCTTTACAGAAAGAAAAGGTAAGATGGGTAAAAAATCACTTAAAAATTAGAATAAATAAATAAATAAATAAGTCATGAACACTACATTTCACACCAATTAATTCATATACATTATCTGTTCATGAATGTCTCAATATTATGTCTTTCCAGTGCTCTTTATTTTTAATTTCAATTATGTAAAAAACATTTGATACAAAACTTTACCGTACTCTTTATTTGCATATAACTGAAAGTGAAAGTGTATTTGTGATTGTAAACACACCCCATCACACAACGGTCAACACAGTAAAGCGTGACATTTAACCCCTTCACTCATGGAGCAGCAGGGGGCAGCACCCGGGGGCAGTGTAGTTGCTCATGAGAACCTTGGGTGGAACCTGGGCTGGGATTTAAATGAGGGAAACTCTACATCACAAGAGCAAGGCCCTAACTGCTAGGAATCCTGTCTGCAGTGATCGACGGTTCTATGTGATATTGTTCATGATAACACAATGCATCTCATGCTCTTCTGTGATTGGTGCTTGACTATTTGATTATATTTGCAGCTCTGCTTTGGGCTGGATCTCGGTTAAACAATGCATGCTTGCCCTCACGCTGACCTGACTCTCCTCCAGCCTGGATGTTTATAAAGTTCATTCCTCTTTCTCATCTCTGTGCTCTGAGCAGCATTCCAGCGTGAAGCTCACCTATAACACAGGCCTCTTAAAATAATGCATTTATGCAGCACTAGTCTTACATCCATTTATGGTTTTACAATGAGCCAAACTTTCAAACCAATGACGTTAAGTAACTTATTTTCTGACTGTATAGACTTCTGTTTGAACGACAATATATTACAATATTTATTTTATTGTTGTAATAATATATATTTTTGCCTTATTTATTTGTGTAAATACTTCTTATATTTTTTGTAATAGTATATTACTTTATTACTTTATTCTATTATTTTTGCCTTACTTTATCTTACCTGTAACTTCTTAAGCAACTTCTTACTTACTGTTTTTGTTAGTACTCTGTTTGCTGTCCTGCTGCTGTAACGATGTGGAATTTCCCACTTGTGGGACAATAAAGGATTATCTTCTCTTCTCTTATCTTATTTATAAGAGAAAACAACTATTCTGACCATTTTGATAATGAATGCACTTGGTGAAGGAGCTGAAGGAGTTCTCTGACTACACCAGTAACAACACTTGAATGAAAAAAAGATCTACAGAGCCCTAGAAAAGACCTTAAATATACCAGTCGGTACAATTTGTTCAATAAAATGGAAGTTTGTGGAACCACAGCTGGAGAGGTGCACCATAGAAGATTTCACATCAGACTAATGATAAGTAAGGTAAGGGAGAGGCCAGCAGTCACTAGGATGAACTGCAACATTATCATCACCATTCCTACACCCCACGCAAAACTCCTCTGAGTCACTGCTGTTTCTAAAATGTGAACACAAACAGACAAATCTGAACAGTTTTAGAATAATTTATTCTAAAACTAAATCAATCAATCAACTGGAGATGGTTGAGGAAAGAAAGGTTGTGCATATGATTCCAAGAACACAGAGCACAAGTATGGAACATTATTTTTTATTATTTTTAAGGTATTAAGTCATGTGCTCTTATCCCTGTTCTACAACTGGAAGAAAAGGGCTAATAACATCTTACCATTAATGTGGAATTAAAAAATAATATACGTATGAATAATAATGTAGCTTATATGAAGCTGTTTCTAAAGGTGTTCAAATATATTATCAGATTATTTAAAATAATTTAAAACAATGCTCTGGACCATTATTCACGCATTAAGAGAAGAAAAGTGTTTTTACAACATTTCCCTTTGTTTTTCGGCTCTGAATCATGTGAGTGTTGGTGTTAGGTTGGGAACAAAAGTCCTCTTCTCCTCTTCCTCGTTCTGAACTGCTGTACATCACTTCACATCTCGCCCCTGAATCCATATTCTGCTCCTGGATTTTGGAATCACCATTAGATCTGACTCCAACAGCTCAGGAACTACTGGTGATTACAAAATCCAGGAGCGGAACTGGATTCAGGGTGCAGCTGTAAAGTTCTACTGTTCTGGATGAAGGTTTGTTTGCTCGGTTCTCAGGACTGTGTGAATGATTTTCCCAGGTTTGGCTTTTCAAAGGTGAATGGTATGGAAATGTCATGACTCAAAACTAAAGTTTGTTAAGGTTAATGAAAAGGAAACTGTGTGTTCTGACCTTAAACAGAATTAAAAACATATTCAAACAGACTCAATTCAAAACATATGTATGGATTCTGTAGACCAGTGTATTTCTCATGTTTATATTTCTCATATTATATTTATTTAAGTATTATGAAGTGTCTGAATGTTTTCCCTCACTGTAAATCCTGGGGCACAGAGGAATGTCTGCAGGGCAGTGTGGGTGAGTGGGTGGGTAATGAGCAATGAATGACCAGCGCTTGTGTTTACTCTAAGGCCATCTAGCCATGCGTGGGGGTTTCTCTCAGTGGGCCGTCTTGGTTTCAGTGGAGATAATGACACAGAACAAGGAAAAGTTTGTTTGTGTTGATAACGGAAGTGTAGAAACTGCATAAACTGCATTAAAAAAAACAAGCAGCTGACTTAGCCCATCATTCCATTATTGCATTCCTTTACATTTACAACTATCAGTCTATATAATGCTGATTTACAAAAAAGTATTACTGTGTTAAATATATTAAACTATTTTCACACAGATAAGTCTCAGATCAAAGTAAAATAATTCTGATTTAATCATCATGGTTGTGAAAGCAAAGAGAAAAATCCCCAGGAAATCAGGGTTGTGTTCCCACACTGACTTAAGCTTCAATTACGTTTTAAAAGCCCAATTTCCTCAGTAACGCAGCATGGTTTAGTCTGAGACACTGTTCAAGGTCAATCTCTGCTACAACACTGTTGATGTTATCGCTCTTGCTGGCTTAACACTGTTTACTCTGCGTTTACTCATGGACATGTGACTGCTGCACGTGAAACAAAAATCCCCAAATGGAGACGTGCAGAATTTTGCTGATTTATTAATAGTACATTTGAAAACTATCAAAAAAAATGCTTTCATTGACCCATGTTTATTTATAAATATATTCAGGCCTTTGTGAATTTCAAATACTCAAATACTCAGTTTTTCATTGCTTGGGCTCCACCCACTTAATTTTGATTATATTTGCATAATATACTTGATTTTTAAAAACTTGTTTTCTGGTTACTTCCTGTCCAAATATTAATCAAAAATGACATATTTATCAGTCACAATCAGACATTTATAAACAGTTAAATCATTTTGGATGTAAGAACAATTGCCTTGTTGAATGTTCACCTGTGCCATGTTTGTGTGGGTAATTGTTTGTATTGCAACCTTTCAATCACCAATATATTGATATTAATAAACTGTCCAATTAAAGTTAGTTGGTCAATTGTTAAATGTAATTTTAATAATACACGTAGTTATTCTCTAACCTGGAACTGCACCAGATCAGCTCATCAGAACATTTACACAACACCAGAGCAACTGCAGAGACTCAGGAGGAGTTTCTATCCTTAGACTACAGGACTCCTGAATCAGGACGTCCCACCACAACTTCTGTCTGTCAACAAGTGTCTCCTAACCAGGACACTCCACTACTGTCCTTAAACTGTTCTAATATCCCAGGACAGCAGTTCCACCATTCAGCAATGTCACTCTGCACTTTACCAATCATCATATCGGTGATTACTGTAGTAGTGCACTCATCATTAAACAGTATGTAGAGTCTGTAAGGAAATAATTATCAGAAAAAAAACTAAAAAGCTGTAAGTCTGACTGTGTGGAACAGTGCTCGTCATGCAAGACATTCCTGCTTCAACTCCTACGTCTGATTTCACCAAGTCTGGTTGTGGTGGCTGAATGTTCGTCGGTGGAATGCAAGATCTGGAGCCCAGTTTGAACTGAACTTTAACTGCTGGCTTTGTGGGATGAGTCGCTTGAACCCCTATGTGTAATGAGTCACACTCAAATGCAGCGTTCCAGATATAATTCTGTAATCCCAAAGCCAAAGTTAAAATAAACCGTAATCCAGAAAAAGGAGTCCAAAACAAGACAATACCTCACAAATAAGGAAAGTTCACTTCCTGTTTAAATACACTACAATTCAGGGGAATGAGATCTTGCTTCTTCAAGGTATTTATGTATAGCTGAACTCAACAAAAAATCAAAAATACAGATAAATGCCAAATGTAAGTTTATTCCCTGCAGCAGATGTGCACTTTTAACCTATTTTCTAACATACATCATTTGACTGGAGATGTTTTTTGTATGAAACTACAGTTCTTTTCCCTTTGTCAGAGTCAGAGCCCATGTTAATACAGGATAATTACAGTAAGAGGTACAACATGCCATGCTACCACTTATATTTCCACTGACAGCTAGAGTGCATGCACCCAACAGTTGTTAAGTCAATTAGTAGGCTGACTCAGTAAGACGAAGAAATGAGGAAATTGCACAAACTCTCTCCTGTCTAGACATCTAGCATGCAACTGTATGGAGACTGAGTCTGGTGTTGGATACAGAGCTTCACAAGAACTTTCTTGTTTTAGGCAGAAACTTTATACTGTAGTTTATTTTTGCTATTGTGATTGCATCCCAGGGAGGTTTATCTTCAGGAAATGTTCATTATGTACACATCCTTCTTTCAACTCATGCAGTTAATTCACAGAAATTCACAGTAAATCATTGCAACATGGTGGGTATTTTGAGAAAAATGGGTTTTCTTTTCGATAACCAAGACATACGAACTGTACCAACCTGCATGTTTTTGAAGGTGTTATCTGACCCATGAAATCCACCACTGCAGTACTTCATTTCGCCTGGTTGTCTGAAGAAAAAACAAAGGGTCAACAGAGACATTAGCTTCTGATACCTTCAGTGTCAGAGGGCAGCATGGTGGACCACTGAAAGAGGTGGTCAGAGGAAGCCAGTGAGGTTGAGAACATGCTAGAAGCTAAGGTCGGCTACATCGTTGGCTGATAATGTCCCCAGCACTTTGCTGATAACAAGCAAAACCTTATACAGTAATTACCCTGCACAGGTCAGTATCAGACACTCTCTGTTTAATAATACAAAAACCCTAAAACATGAGAAAAGTCAATTAAATTCAAAGTGTATTTTGTGAAAGTACAAATACATAACATTTACAATATACAGCCAAAAACTAACATAGGTATGTGTTTACCACTGTGTTTCTCTTTTTTTAAATTTACATTTTTTAAAGATTGGGAATTGAAAATACTAATTGTTGCAGTTTTGCAATCGAAAATTTTTCCCATTCTTGCTTGAGTCAAGACTTCAACTGCTAGAACACCAGCACACATTCTACATCTATGAAGCCACACAACATGCAGATTGAAGTCTAGTTTTGCTTTGCTGTAATAACCATTGGCTTTCTGGGGAGAAACAATGCCTTGAAGGCAACATATGTCTCTCTAAAATCCCAAAATATGCCTCTGTCAATGGAACTTTCACTAAAAAGCAACTTAACTATACCATGCACAACAATGCGTTCTCAAACTGTGACATATGTTGACTGATAACAGTCTGGATGGTCAATTCCATTTTTGACTTGGAGAACTTGACACTGTTTGTCCCAAAAACAAGATGAAACGTGTAATCATCTGATCACACAACGACCTTCTATACTGTCAATACATTGGTTGCCCAAAACCATTCCTTGTGCTTTTCTCAGGACTTTGTCAGTGCTTTATGTTGGCATTGAAATCTATTCCCTAATTTATGCTATAACCTGTATAACAAAACACTGAGAATACTCACAGGGCTGCTTGCCACTGAGACTTCATGTATAGATGTGCTCTCTCTATACGGACGTTACTAGCAAAGTGGAGTCGTTTGGGAAGATTTTCCTTCAGATAGGGTTTCATTGGTTGATCTGGAGCTCTGCACTTGAAATACATGAGGGGGTGAAGTAGGGAAATTGAGGGAATTAAAAAATGAACTTTAGAAAGGGAAAGGAAAGAATGTAAGAGAACTAAATCAGAATATCAGAATATCAGAATCAGAAAAGACTTAAAACTGGAGATCCATACCGACAGATTCTTCACCAGACCTGCATAATCAACTGAAATAACAGAAATAATAGAAACAATTCATAAGAAAACTTTGCTGATCAAACATGCTGTACATAAAATATTACAGCATACAAAGTTTACAGAAGGGACTTACAGGTGAAGAAGTCTTCAGGAAGCCGCTTGGGTCGCACCCGTGCAGCAGGACCCTGGACGACTGTGAAGTCATTAAGGTTGTTTTGATATGAAGAGACATAAGCGGCTGTTTTACATGACGCCTCCTCCATTCCTGGTCACCAGATAATGAAGCAACAGCGTAAAAGAAAGAGAGAATGACATTAATGTGATTTGTCAGCAAATTACCCACAGTGGAGTTATGCTGCAATCTGAGGACATGATCAGGTCAGAGATGAAGGTCTTTGTTTCCCAAATCTTAGTTATGTTCTCCCTTAAAACACTGAGCAGTTGGATGCCTGGAGTCAAGCTTAGAACAACAGAATCTGATCTGTTTCAGTCCAACCTGAAAAGACAAGCCATGTTTGTTCTTGTCTTTCTTTTGATATTGACTAGGATTCATTCCAGAACCTGAAGTTCTCCTGAAAGAAACAGTGATCCAGGACATTTTGGTCCTGAACTGCAGGGATTCCAGAGAATAAGCAATTTCATCTGGGACAATAAAGTTATTCTGATTCTAAACATGGCATAGTCTCTGATGGAGCAGTATAATCAGACTAAAACTGGCCTGCAGTGTCAGGAACAAAAAACTTCCACAAAGATCAAGCACCCGATAAGCACCTCAGCCACTGATAACACCTTTCTGAAGTACTTTCTCTGCCTGAGTGAGAAATCTGCTGTTCCTTATTGGTCCAGATGGATTATGGGACACCATGTACAACTGAATTGGCATGTTGCAAGAAAATGTAATTATGAGCCACAACATTAAAACCATTGACAGGCATAGTGCCCCTGTAGAATTGCCCCTGGTCTCTGTGCCGAACAGTGATATGCGAATGGCGAAACTAATGTAGCAGCGTTCTACACTAACTCCTTAGAGTGCTCCATACACTCTGTTCTGCCAAGACCTGAAAAAGCAGCAGCACAAAATGGCCACGTGGGACATGAGAGCAAACCACTTTAGTCAAGCAAGGACGAAAGCAGCAACATAAAGCAAAACAATTCAATTTCGTAACGTCAGTGTTTGCACAAATTTGTGGGTTACTGTTGTTCATTGTTCATTACGATAATGAAATCCAGTTTCATTTGATGTTTGTGAAGTGTCGACGGTCTTAAAGGAGAGGTCATCGGTCACCAAACTAATCTTCAAAGATTTTATTTAAGAAAGAGCATTTATAAATGAAGAGTTATGTTATAGAAGTGAGGTCCTTCTTGAGAGGGGGATCCCCAAAGAGCAAACTCAACAGAAGAGCTGCACACAGAGGTCAGAGGTATGAAAATAGTCTGAGGTCTTTAAACCTGGTTAGGCTAGTGATGGTCCGTCATCCATAAACCAGTTTCAAGCCGTTACGGTCATGAGGTTTGGTGACAGTAAGCCTGGCTTCCATAGAAGATTGAGAATGTCAATTCAATTCAATTTTATTTATATAGCGCTTTTTACAACAGAAGTTGTTACAAAGCAGCTTTACAAGGTCCGGGTCCGAGCCCCTAATGAGCCAAGGCGACGGAGGCAAGGAAAACTCCCTGAAAC
>JBBIGC010165378.1:0-12184 GCA_037576955.1 Lepidarchus adonis
TGACACCCCAGGCAACAGAATTACCATGCTGCTTGCCTAACTGTCAGAACAGGACAAAAAAAAAAAATAAAAAAAAATACATCTACTCGGAATAACATGCAAATCAAAAACTCATTTTATTCACAATAGACCGTGAAACATATTGCTTTTACAGGAAATGATATTAGATCAGTTTGAGTTTGACAGCAGTGTCACGTCTCTAAAAAGTTTGGACGGGGCAACATAAGGCTGGACAAGTAAGTGGCACTAAAACGAAAATTTTCCAGCTAATCACATTAACTGGTAAGAGGTCAGTAACATGACTAGGTATAAAAATAGCATCTAAGAGCGACAAAGGCTCTCAGAATTTCACAGATCTTCAAAAAACTGGCTCTGAATTGTGGAGCACTTTGTAAATCACTGCATTCTGTTTTTATTCACATTTTACACAGACTCTCAACTTTTTTTTTAAATGAGATCATAGTAATTTCATTATAATGGCACATGTCAGTGAGGTAGGATGCATTTGGCAGCAAATGAACAAGTTGATGTGCTTGAAGCAGGAAAAAGCAACTGCCTTATTGTGATCGAGCTGAGAGAAGAGAAGTAGCAATAGCCGGCAAATGTTTTCATTTAAATATAGATATTGCCATCAGCATATCGAATATCCTATCACGTGAAGGACAACAATGTGTTGCCATATCGATATTTTGGCCCACCCCTAATGGAGAGTATCTACCTTAAATGATTCAAGAAGAACAGCTGGAGAATCAGCAACAGGGCACCCAAGGCTCAGTGATGCATGTGGAGCACAAAGTGAATGCTGGTTCTAATAGAAAGAGGTCAGAACATACCATGCACACCTGAACTGTTTCGGCAGAACGAGGGGGGACCTACACAATATTAGGCCAGTGGTGTAAATCCCTTGAAATACAAGTCTGCTCCTTATCACCTGCTGCCCTCTTTTGGCAGTGCGTGAGATTGCAGTAGCGCATCAGGTGATCGCATGTATGAACAATGGCCCAACTGTCGCCATGCAGATTGTGCATTAAATGTACTATTTCACCCTTTCAGTCAGTGTTGACTTAGTCATGAAGCAGCACTTTGTCCTGCAGTTAAGGATGATCTTCCCTCAATGAATGAAGTGGGGCTTGTTTTGTTTCGCCCGAAGGAACCAGAGCCTATTGGACGGCCTTCAGGATCTGGATCGGATGATTGATGTTAAATACAAGAGGGCGGAGTTTCTGAGCCGCAAGCTTCTCCTCCAGTCCCTGCAATTGGGCGCAGCCGGTTCAGTGAGTTCGCTTTTATTTACACAGTGAAGGTGAAACTAAACTAATAAACACCTACAGAAACCAATGCATTTGTTTATTCAGATGAACTCTATTATAATAAGTATAATGCAATCCGGAGGTGGATATTTTGATAGGTCAGTCATCAATGTTATTCTTTCATTTTTAAAGTCTTTATAAATCTTTAAATTACTATAAGCATTCTTCTTTAACTTGCGATTTGTTTTGTACATTATAAATGACAATTATCATCTGTTACTATTGTTATTCTCCGAATTTTATAAATGTAGCTAACTTTTTTTTTTTTTTTTTTTTTTTTAGCCTTATTGGTCATTTTTTTGTAGATTTTTTGTTTGATATACAGATCGTATGCGGCACAATATGTTTGGGCACTGCCAGGAAGTAGCCATTTTTCACCTTGTGCCTCATTTTCACCAGCATTTTACAGAGTTCAGCTGTTTTGTTGGTTTGGGTTTTTTTTTTTTTAGCTTTTGTAGCTTATGATATTTACAAGTTATGATGGGGTCATTGGATTTACCTTAGATTACAGGTAGCGGGGACTGCCTCTAGTCTTAGTGTTTAATTTTCTCTTTATTTTAGTAAATATTTAAAATAGTCATTCTAATAATAATTAGTATTATTATTATGGTTAATTTAAGTTTAAATAATATTTTTATTGCTCTGTTAATCATACCATACCACTTTATTTATATAGCACTTATAAAAAGTGCTGTACAGCATATAAGAAAATCAGAGTAACAATAAAGGTAAAACACAAGAGGCTTAAGACAGACAAAATCACTCCGAGATGTGCTTTATTGTAGTTGCATATGAAATATTATTGCTAATAACAGTTTTTTTTATTGTTGTTTTTTGTTTCAGGAGCATGCACGTGGCTGTAAGCAGGCCACTGTCAGGTTTTCTCCCAATTTGCCAACGTCCAACCAGCAGCTAGCTGCTAATGCTAAAAGAAGGCTATCCTACGACATCAACAGGAACATCATGACCTAGCGCCGAAAACAACTGAAACCAATGGGATCTCTGCTCCAACAACCCTGGAGATTGAAGTGAAGATGACGACAGCTGTGTTTTTTTTCTGAGCAGCCTGTTAGCTCGTCCTGTTCTCAGAAGTTTTTTGTTTGTGTTCTAGCCGCTCCATCACTGCAGATACGCAGGAATATTCCATCTGTTTTACCCTCGGTGTCTCTCACATACAGATTGTTTCCCAGGTCAAGTGTTTGATCTGTTCCGGTTAAGTAAGAGAAAGTGTGGTTATTGGTTTCAGTCATTCATTCATTCATTCATTAAAAAGGCTATTGCTTTTCATACAATGGTTGATTAATTATTTTGAGTAACAACAATCACACAACAAAATCTGTTGTATATTTCAGTCAAATGGATTAACCATGAAAAGAAAAAGTGCAAATGTTGACTTTGTTCAACTGATTAATTTGGTGAAGAAAGAGCTTATGATTGAAATGAACAAATTAGTTAATTGGGTTAATTGGTTAATTGGATTAATCAAGTAAAGAAATGCCCAGGTTCTTGGTTTATATTGGACCTTTTATGCAGATTTGATTTCAAGATTCAAAACGAGCATTACTCCTAGACTTTTTTTAAGATAAAACATCAGTTTTATGTATTATGTACTAATAAGAAAAAGGACTTTTATAGCACGATCATCTTGGTCACAATATTTGACTTCGTGGGGATGATGCAGAAGCAATATGGCAGCACGTCCTTTCCCTTTAAAGACAAAGAAAAGGTAAATTCATCTGAATTGTTTGTATGGTCAGAAACATCATAATCAAACCTGATCTAAAGTGTTGATTAGCCATAACATTAACACATAATAACATGGTGCACAGCTTTATCAGAGTCAGTACTAACAATTTGTGCAACAGGAGCTCCTCTTCAGGGTTGGACCAGATGGGCTAGTCTTCACTCCTCACATGCATCAATGAGACTTGGGTGCCCCTGACCCAATCACAGTTCAGGAGTTGTCCTTCTTTAGATACGCTTGGGCAGGTACAGTACTAACTACCGCATACCTATAAAACTCCACAGCTGTTGTTTAAGGCTGTTCCGATTCAGTCGTATTAATGCCCTTGTCAGAGTATCTCCTAAAATAAGTAAATAAGCAGTATTGTAATTTTATGTCAGTGGTGTTAATGATATGGCTGATCAGTGTATAAAAATAGTATTGTGAGTAATGTGGGCACACTTTGTACCCTGTGTTTATTTCACGTGTCCACATGACTTACAGTGGTGAGAAAAAGTATTTCCCCCATCCTGTTTTCTTTTTTTCCCCATTTTAAATGTTTAAAATCATCAAAACTAATTAAAATTTTAGTCAAAGACAACACAAATAAACACAATGATTTTATTATTTAAAAAATCCCTGTGGGACAAAGTGATTGCGCCCTGATAACTGGTTGGGCCCTTAGCAGCAACAACTGCAACCAAGCTGTGGAGGAATTTTGGCCCAAACTCATCTTTGTAGAATTACTGTCACAGCATCTCAATAGGGTTCAGGTCAGGACTTTGACTAGGCCACTTAAGTCTTCATTTTGTTTTTTTCAGCCAATCAGGTACATGAACAGATGCTGGACATTCTCCTTTTTAGAGAGTTTTTGATAGACAGCAGAATTCATGGTTCTATTTTTCACAGCACGTCTTCCAGGTCCTGAAGCAGCAAAACAGACCATGACACTACCACCACCATGTTTTACTGTTGGTCTGATGTTTTTTTTCTGAAATGCAGTAATACTTCTACACCAGATGTAATGGGACAAACACCTTCCAAACCTTTTAACTTTTGTCTCGTCAGTCCACATAGTATTATTCCCAACAATGTTCTTTTTACTCAGCAGTGGTTTTTCTCTTGGCACTTTGCCATGCAGGTCATTGTTGCCCAGTCTCTTTCTTATGGTGGCGTCATGAACACTGGCCTTAACTGAGGCGTGTGAGGCCTGAAGTTATTTCGATGCTGTTGTGGGGTATTTTGTTACCTCTTGGATGAGTCATCGCTGCACTTTTGGGGTAATTTTGGTCCTGTGAAGGTTCACTACAGTTCTGTATTTTCACCATTTGTGGATAATGGTTCTCACTGTGGTTCGCTGGCGTCCCAAAGCTTTAGAAATACCTTTATAACTTTTTCCAGATTGATAGATCTCAATTACTTTCTTTCTCATTTGTTCCTGAATTTCTTTGGATCTCTGCATGATGTCTGTCCTTTGAGGATCTACTTCACATTATCAGGCAGCTCTTATTTATGTGATTTCTTGATTGAGAACAGGTGTGGCAGTAACCAGGCCTGGGTGTGGCTAGAGATATTGAACTCAGGTCTGATGAACCACTGTTATATTCTAACAGGAGGGTGCAATCACTTTGTCACACAGGGTCATTTTTTTCTCCCTTAATAATAAAATTCATCATTTAAAAATTGTGTTTTGTGTTTACTAGTGTTGTCTTTGACTAATATTTAAATTAGTTTGATGATCTAAAACATTTAATTGTGACAAATATTTGGGGGAAAGAAATCAGGGAGGGGGCAAACACTTTTCCACACCACTGTAGAACATTCACAAGACACAATTACCATATATCTTCTAATAGTAGCCCCGGAGTTTATTTTTATATATAAAATTATTGGGACGTCCTGACATTTGTTGGAGACGGGTTATTACTCTCCTCACAGACGGAATGGTGATGATATTTACAGCACAAAATGTCCTGCAGCTTCTTCTCATTTATTTAGACAGAAGATAAAACATTACGACTAAAGTCATCCCTCTGTCTGTTTGGTGGTGATACTCGTCTGTGATTGGCTGTCATTGTGGGAGTGGTTTAGCACCGAATGCATAAATAGCCGCTTAATATCCGCCAACAATCCTCAGATATCGTGACAGAAATTAGTAATTACACACGTTACACTCATATCACTGTCTTCAGAAATCAGAGGTTTGTTTCAAGCTGTTTCACACATTTTAATAATAAATAAATAAATTCTGTTAAAACATGGGGGTAGAAAGTGAAAGTTGGGGGGATGCTACAATTGGAGGCCGGTGTCTATCTCCTCAAACCCGGCCTTTATTGGAAACAGGTGTCAGTAAGAGACAGGCTATTATTAGAAGATATATTATATTGATTCTGTGGCACCAAGGTATTTACTTATTTAATATGATTTAGAATATATTTATGTACAATTTTCAATTGTATATAACAGATGTTTATTTTGGTAAATACCTAAGTCCTCAAGATGGTGCAGGTCCTTGTTCTCTTGTGGAAACTGAAAAGGAACTTAGTGTGGCAGAGACATATTGCTGCACATTGCTATATGTAACACAATGTCAAGCGGAAGAATATCGTACTTCAATACGTAATATAGATATTGTTGTTCAAGTGGAACGATAATATCGTATTGTGACCCAAATATTGTGATAGTATAATATTGCTACCTCTTTGGAAATTTGAAGAGAGTCTGGGAACACATGCTGAGAGTAGACTGTATGCTACTGATACAGAAAAGATGTGTGAAAAATACACTGTAATATGGAATAAGGATTTTTTTTTATCAATTTCTCATACACTTTGTCCCTGGGTTAAAATACAATTTTACAATTTTTATTTTTAAATTTTTAAATTATAACCATAGCAATTAGGTGAGGGGGGCACTAAATTTTTTGTGCTTTAAATTTTGAACATAATTTGGACTGTAGTTTTACTTTTGTATCAAATCTGAAATCCTGAAGGATAAAGACCATATTTTCTAGATTCCACGCCATGTTTTAAACCCCTCCTGTCAACATGTTGATTACAGTAATAAACAAATCAATTGCGTCACTTGTTTCTGAAAACAGCTTTATGTCACAATATGCAAATGAGCCTCCAACCAATCACATTGCCAGGTGAGTGTTACTAGGGAGGGAGGGAGACGTGAATGTACTTTAGCAATATTTACGCACTTTAAACACATTTGGATTCCAGAAAAGTCATAATTTGGGCCCTTTAACGTATTGAAAGACATTTCAGTTGCTGTAATTAGCATTAAATGATGGTCTCCATGTATACTGAGCCTGGGCCATGGCTGAGAAAGTGAAGTGAAAAGGGTTGCGACAAAACTAACTGTGGTCAACCTTTGACCAGAGGCCTGTTTGGACGCTCACACTCACATCCTAATACACACAGCCTCATGTGTGTCACCCGGTGTGGCTTTCTAAAAAAGCCGCACTAACTTCCCATTTGTAAATAGCAGAATTGTTTAATTATGAAAAATGCTTAGTCACATCTGCGCTGCTTTTTGCACCAAACAACATCACATTATTCCATCCGCTCTCCCTCCTGTGGCATTCAGACTGGGACAAGTCTGTGTTTATCTTAACTCTGAAGGAAGAGTGCCTGTAGTTATCCCTCTTTCAGAACAGCATGTGACTCTCCACTCACTGCTCTATTGCATTAGTGCTGTTTTTCTTTCTTTGTTTCCCACATAAAAAAGAAAAACAACAGAACGGTGTGTGTTGTTGCTAAGCAAAAACTGAATTATCTCCCATGCTTTCTAAAATGCGTGCAGACCATTGGATCTATATGTCTGACAGGAAAAATACACACATGCGAACTGAAGGCATAATAAGGCCATGTTTACCAATGTTTATCTGCAGGGGTTCCCCCTGGGTTCTCCGGTTTCCTCCCACTGTCCAAAGGCTTGCGGATAAGGTGGATTGGTTAATCTAGATTGCCCATTGGTATGAGTGTGTATGGTTGGCCTGCTTTGGCCTGTAGACCCGAAATAGATTAAGCGGTACAGATAATGGATGAATGGATATGATTACGAAATGACAGCTGTCAGTCCAGTTTGAAAGCTAGAACTTTGCTCAGGGTTTGGATGGACGGGGGGGTCTAGGTGATTTGATTTTTCGACTAATCTTATTAATCCACTGGCTGAAAAGGAAAAGGGTGTCAATCATATTCGTCAACTACTATGTGGAGGAACTGGTGATCGCATTTGTTCACAGGCTGAAGGTTAGTGGTGGTCATGATGAGTTCCTACATTGAGAGCGGTGCATCAATCAGTAACAGAGGAAAAGAGAGAAGAGTCATAACATTATTTGGTTCCTACTTTTGCACTTACTGAGCTGAGGGAGCATAGGAGCTAAGAAGGTAAGTAAGAAGCAAAACTGACTGGAAAGAGAAACATCATCTTTCTTCAACCAAACTCCCCTAATTCTCTCATTAGAGATACACAGGAGAAAAAGAACAAAGAACTTGTGTACTTTGACATATCTGCTTGCTAATAGTGAATCTAACCTTGGACCTGTTTTCTGACTGTGACCAAGTCAAGTCAATTTTATTTGCGCGTTTTACATCCGTGTCCAAGCCCCTGAGGAAAAAGTAATAATAAGCTCAGCAGTGTTGAAAAGGAGGTGTTCTTTACTGTATGAGTTGCAACACCATGAGAGATTCCTCTCCTTGCCCACCCAGTTAAGTGCTCTCTTACAGACACCGCAATAAGCAAATTACCCTCAAACATATCACAGACTTTGAGCAGAAGGCAACCAATCACAGCTCCAGTTGATAGTGACTGGCTTTTCTGATAAACTGATAAACAAACCGCTCAGAATTTTATTTATAGCCATTAAAGGCCCTAATTGGCCCATACTGGAATGTTATTGGCTTTCTCCTTACCACATTTTAAAGTGTCATTTACAAAAGTGAGTAGTTGTGCATATAGCAGCATTATTTGCATATTTTTTGGCTATAGAGACATGATATCAAAAGGGTAGAACAAGCAAAGAATCAAGTGCAATTTGCTTACTTTAAATCTAAATCTAATATAAAGACTAAAATCGCTGTAGGTGCGGCTCTTTGTCGTGTTAACCTGGCTCCCCTCCCTTGTTTTGTTTCATTGAGGTTTAAATGTCCAACCGGAAGTTAGTATCACACCAAACAGATGGGTATACACTTCAAGTATGGACGTCATGAATATGGACCATATTAATGTTGGTTTCTACTCCTAAAAACCAAGCAAAACATTCTTTATTTTAAGGTTGGGGGCCATTTACATTTTCACAGATTTATTCCTTAAATATACGTATACAGTGGTGTGAAAAAGTGTCTGATTTCTTTATTTTTGTCACATTTAAATGTTTCAGATCATCATACAAATGTAAATATTGGTCAAAGACAACACTAGTAAACACAAAATGTTTTTTAAAGTGAAGGATTTTATTATTACGGGAGATAAAAAAAATCCAAACCTACATGGCCCTGTGTGACGAAGTGATTACCCCCCTGTTAAAAAATAACATAATAGTTGTTCATCAGATCTGAGTTCAATATCTCTACCTACACCCAGGCCTTATTACTGCCACACCTGTTCTCAATCAAGAAATCACTTAAATAAGAGCTGCCTGACAAAGTGAAGTAGACAAAAAGATCCTCGAAAGCTAGACATCATGCTGAGATCCAAAGAAATTCAGGAACAAATGAGAAAGAAAGTAATTGAGATCTAACAGTCTGGAAAATGTTATACTGTAAAGCCATTTCTAAAGCTTGGGACTCCAGTGAACCACAGTGAGAGCCATTATGCACAAATGGAAAAAATATGGAACAGTGGTGAACCTTCCCAGAGGTGACCTGATGACCAAATTTACCTAAAGAGTGCATCAATGACTCGTCCAAGAAATCACAAAAGACCCACAACAACATCCAAAGAACTTTAGGCCTCACTTCCCTCAGTTAAGGTCAGTGTTCATGACTCCACCATAACAAAGAGACTGGGCAAAAATGACCTGCATGGCAGAGTGCTAAGACAAAAACCACTGCTGAACAAAAAGAACATTAAGGTCGCAATTTTGCCAGAAAACTTTTTGGAAGGTGTGTGTCCCATTATATCTGGTGTAGAAGTAACACTGCATTTCAGAAAAAGAGCATCATACCAACAGTAAAACATGGTGGTGGTAGTGTGAGGGTCTGGGGCTGTTTTGCTGCTTCAGAACCTGGAAGACCTGTAAAGAACCTGGAAGACCTCCTGAAGGAGAATGTCCAGCCATCTGTTCATGATCTCAAGCTGGAATTAACTTGGGTTCTGCAGCAGGACAATGATCCTAAACACACCAGCAAGTTCACCTCTGACTGGTAGAAGAACAACAAAATGAAGACTTTGGATTGGCCTAGTCCTGACCTGAATCCTACTGAGATGCTGTGTGACCTTAAAAAGGTGGTTCGAGCTCAAAAACTCTCCAATGTGGCTGAACTACAACAATTCTGCAAAGATGAGTTTGGGCCGAAAATCCTCCACATCTTTTAAAGACTCATTGCAAGTTTTCACAAACGCTTGATTGCAGTTGTTGCTGCTAAGGGCCAAACCGGTTACTAGGTTTAAGGGGCAATCACTTAGTCACACAGGGCCATGTGGGTTTGGATTTTCTATCTCCCTAAATAATAAAATCCTTCATCTGAAAACTACATTTTGTTTTTACTTGTGTTGTCTATGATTAATATTTACATTTGTTTGATGATCTAAAACATTTAATTTTCACAAAAATGGGGAAAAAATATTAAATCAGACACTTTTTCACACCAATGTAAAACTGTGTTTTGTGTTGAGTATTGTGTTGAGTTGAGTTATTGTCCATGACATACTGACAAACATTTTATTTATTATTTATTGTTTTTAAGGTTCAATCAGATAGTTGTCGTTCATTTTCACTGGAACATATTTATAAGGTGTCCGAGCCTTGACATGGGGAATGAAATTAAAATGAAACTAACAGGACTAAATAAAGAAAACAAAGGTGTTCATAGGAATGTGTTTATCAGTGTTCAGCAATGTTTATCAGTTTAGAGACAAACAGGCTGGTTTTCGCAAGGATCTATCCTGGACTGACCACGTTGCAAAATTGCGAATCATAGTCACAGTCAATAGAGTGTCTACAAAAAAGCGTTTGACAGCATAGATAGAGAGTCCCTATTGAATCTTCTCCAACACTATGGGGTTCCTGACAAGATGAGCACCATCATCAGGAACTCATACAAAGGAATAAACTGCAAAGTATTACATAGAAGGCAGCTTACAGTGGCATTACAAGTGAGAACCAGAATCAGACAAGGCTGTCCACTCTCACCATTTCTCTCTACTGGCAATTAATTGAATTATGAAGGCCTCTACAGCTCAGAGAAGCACAAAATCCAGTAGACACTTTGAAGGCTGCTAGATGACTATGCAAATGACTTAACACCACTGTCACACACCCAACAGCAGATGCAGGAGAAGACGACCATTGTAGCAGCTGCTTCCGCCTCAACATCCACAAGGGCAAGAATAAGATCCTGAACACTAACAAAGCCATCCATTGGCCAGAGACCATCAGCAACAGCAAACTCTAGCAGAAAACAAAGCAGATGTCTGCAGAAGATCATCTTATGTAAGCCAGCAAAAAAAAACATCACCAGGCAAACCCTAACAAGAAAGAGGCAGACCAAAAAATATGGCACAGAACTGATTTTGGGATCATGAATATGACCTGGAACCAGCTGGAAAGGAGAACCCGGGACCGAGACTTCTGGAGATCCTTGTTGGTGGCCTATGCCCCAGGAGGGGTAGTAGACATAAACTCAATCAAAATGAGAAAGTTTAACAGCATCCAGCAGTGTTTATCAGTGTTTAATAGGGTTCAGCCAAGTTTATCAGTGTTAAGCAGTGTTCCGCAGTATTTATCAGTGTTCAGCATTATGTATGTGTTCAGGAGTATTTATCAGTGTAAAGCAGTGTATCAGTGTAAAGCAGTGTTTATTAGTGTTCAGCAGTGTGTATCAGTGTTTAGCAGTGTATCAGTGTAAAGCAGTGTTTTTTAGTGTTCAGCAGTGTGTATCAGTGTTCAGCAGTGTATCAGTGTAAAGTGGTGTTTATCAGTGTTCAGCAGTGTATCAGTGTTCAGCAGTGTATCAGTGTAAAGCAGTGTTTATCAGTGATCAGCAGTGTATCAGTGTAAAACAGTGTTTATCTGTGTTCAGCAGTGTGTCAGTGTTAAGCCGTGTTTATCAGTTTTCAGCAGTGTGTCAGTGTAAAGCAGTGTTTATCAGTGTTCAGCAGTGTGTATCAGTGTTCAGCAGTATCAGTGTAAAGCAGTGTTTATCAGTGTTCAGCAGTGTAAAGCAGTGTTTATCAGTGTTCAGGAGTGTATCAGTGTAAAGCAGTGTTTATCAGTGTTCAGCAGTGTATCAGTGTAAAGCAGTGTTTATTAGTGTTCAGGTGTGTATCAGTGTAAAGCAGTGTTTATCAGTGTTCAGCAGTCTATCAGTGTAAAGCAGTGTATCAGTGTAAAGCAGTGTTTATCAGTGTAAAGCAGTGTTTATCAGTGTTCAGCAGTGTATCAGTGTAAAGCAGTGTTTATCAGTGTTCAGCAGTGTAAAGCCGTGTTTATCAGTGTTCAGCAGTGTGTATCAGTGTAAAGCCGTGTTTATCAGTGTTCAGCAGTGTTTATCAGTGTTCAGCAGTGTGTATCAGTGTAAAGCAGTGTTTATCAGTGTCCAGCAGTGTTTATCAGTGTTCAGCAGTGTGTATCAGTGTAAAGCAGTGTTTATCAGTGTTCAGCAGTGTATCAGTGTTCAGCAGTGTATCAGTGTTCAGCAGTGTTTATCAGTGTTCAGCAGTGTGCAATCAGTGTAAAGCAGTGTTTATCAGTGTTCCGCAGTATTTATCAGTGTTCAGCAGTGTGTATCAGTGTAAAGCAGTGTTTATCAGTGTTCAGCAGTGTATCAGTGTTCAGCTGTGTTTATCAGTGTTCAGCAGTGTTTATCAGTGTTCAGCAGTGTGTATCAGTGTAAAGCAGTGTTTATCAGTGTTCAGAAGTGTGTATCAGTGTAAAGCAGTGTTTATCAGTGTTCAGCAGTGTGTATCAGTGTAAAGCAGT
>JBBIGC010165401.1:0-16133 GCA_037576955.1 Lepidarchus adonis
GGCTGTTTGAATGATGAACTTGGAATGACTTACTGACAATAGCAGATTTTTATTCCCACAGAATGTTGAAATTGATGCCACATTGAGAAAGGTTGTCTTTTGGTATTAGCCCCAATATAAGGCACCTGTTCACAATGAGACTATTACATATGTATTTCACATAAGTTCACATAAGGTTTCCAATTGGCATACTCTACAGAAAGTGTATCAAGCATCTTTGATGGGGTCTTGGATGATGTAGGAGGACATTTTGCTTGTCCTTGGTTGCCATAACGGAGAGTCCAGTAATCCAAAAATGTTTTGGTGCAAAGATAGTGAATAATGAATAATGAATAATAACTGAATTATGAATAATAACTGCAATAGAAATGATAACAGGGGGTCCTCAACTTACGACTCAACGTGTTGAATTTTGATGTTGAAATCCCCCTGTAGCTAACAATTAAGATATAAAAAGTGCATGAACTTTAACATTTACATATGCAGCAGAAATAAATTCATATCTTTGGCATCAAACAACATTTTACAGTTGCAAAAATGTAGACATTTTAAACAAAAGAATTAATATAAATGGTCAGGAACGGCAAAATTTCGGGCTAGGGCCATATATTTACCATTTACATCAATCTCTATCTTTGGAAACAAGTTCCTGGTCTGTGAGCATAAAGTACTAAGCCAGCTTTTGCGAACCCTTGTCCTGCTTGGCACATTTAGTTTTCCTTGCCCCTTAAAAACAGCTTGGTACTGTCAAAGAATGTGTAAAACACAGTGTCTAGATTTTGGCAAATGATACAAAATTGTGAAACATTTGTGTTAAATGCTGCTACAGGAGCATCTGTGGATATTATACAAAGTAAGATCCTCCACTGGAGGCTTCTGAAGCACTTACAAAAAGTATAGCTAATTTAGCAATATATATGCAAATACAAACATTTTCTACCTCACAAACTTTTACATATTAATGTACATATAGAAAGTGGTGTATAAAGGTTGTAGGAGCAGTGATCTCTCCAAGACCAGGTACATGTCTTTTGCTGCTTAGGCCATTGATAGACGAGGTTATCGGCCATTATAAAGCACATGTAACACTCTCATTTTCCTTTACTCCACACCTGCTAGCCTGAGCTCTGCTGTGAGAGCAGCTGTGCACACAAAAACACAATAGCTGCAGTGCTACAGCATCCAGGGTTTGAAAACACATCAGTCACACACACACATACACACACATACGTTGAAAAGAAGGAACGACTGCAAGCGGCATGGTTCAGTTAACATGACGTCTCAATTGTATCGCAGAAATGATGGGAGCCATTTTTTCCGATGGAAAATAAACATTTACCTTATACCTTATACAGTATACTATTAACCCAATTTGTACTACACTTTTATCAGCCGTTGTTGACCCATTTGCCCATGTGTGCTGAATTTCCACATTTGACCGTTCTTAACAAATTCCACAAATCTGTTGTGTTCAGATAGCATTAGGTCTTTTGGTGTTCATAAGATTGAATTCAGTTGGACTGAGTCAAATCTGTTTTTCATTAAACTGACCTTCCTAGACATCTGCTTATCCAACATTTCTCCTGAAATGGTATAAAAAGATATTAATATTGGAATTCCCCCCCAGCCAATAACAGGCTTTGCTCTTCTGGGAAGCCCTTGTGGAAAAATAGTATGTTATTTACATACTTAAACGCACCCAATTTATTGTAAACTTTTAACAGGCTTTTTGACCCAGCTTTAGGTTTATTTATTTATTTATTTATTTATTTATTTATATTCTTGGTCTGTTATTACTATCTGGTGTCGACCAGAGGATGGCTTCCCATTCCCCTTCCCCTTGGTTTCTCCCAAAGTTTCTTCCTACAGTTTAGGACGTTTTTTGGCCTTTGGTTTGCTCAGTAGGGACTTGGACTTGGAGACTGTAAAGAACAATTGTGACAATGTCAGTTGTAAAAAGCACTATAGAAATAAATTAGACTTGACTGACTTGACTTAATGCAGTACACTTCTGAATGATCTGAATTTAAAACACTAGAAGTACTTTTGTTTTCTTTTGACCCAGATTAATACATATTTCAGTATCTTGTGTTTGGCCGTCTTGTGAAAGACTGTAGTAAGTAAGAAGATGGCATAACTTCAAAAATCTAAGTCAAACTCTTGCTGGAAGGCATCGGCTTTTGCAGGCATTTCTAAGTGCTGGAAGTCTCTTTCCACCAGATGTTATGGTAGAGGGGGCACTGAGTTTATCATGAGAGATTACAATGAGGATATACAATGGTCAGTAGCACATCCTGTAAATACTATGATTGCTGATGATGTGACCGTGAAATGGGCAAAATATAAGATTCGCTTATTTAATGTTATAGGTGTTAACATTAAGAAAGTGATTGTTCATAAAAACGCTGTGGTTTACTTTATCAGGCTACTTGTCGTCCCTTCATTGATGCTTATTAAACTACATCCATCACAAAATCCTACTGCTGTGTCAAACAAGAGGAGCTGTCCATTGCTAGAATATGTGGTTTGGGGTATGACACCATTGTCTGCCTACTTTTTTACAACAATTTCACCCTTAAGTGACATTGTAAAAGGCTTTGCTTGTGGCCAAATAGTTCTATTTTAACTTCATCAGTCCACAGGACTTGTTTTCTAAATGCATCAGGCTTCTGTAGATGTTCTGTTGCATACTTCTGATGAATTCTGTTGAATGTTCTTCTGCTGACTCTTCCACGAAGGTCTTGTAGAACGCTGCACCACCAGTCGTGACTCTGCTAAATATTCCTGCAGGGTTTTTTCAGTCAAATGGAGATTTTGATTTGTCTTTCTGATCAGCATATGACCACATTTCCCCTGAACTGCCATCTCTTAATTACATCTCTCACTGTAGAAACTGTGAGCTGACAATGCTTCGCTATCTTCTTGTAGCTTCTCCTGTATTGTGGGCATCAATAACTTCCATTTTCAGAGTTTTTCATATAGATTTGTTGTAATCTGTGGCACGTTCATTACTTTCTTAAATACATGAATGAGGTTACAGTCAACAGCTTTTCAGGAGGTTACCTGTTGTAGATTGCTATCATTGTGATATACATATATATAAGTATTGTCATGTTCAAGGTGTTTGCATGAGAATATGTACAGTTTATGTTTTTTTTTCCGGTCACGCTAGCCACAACTTTTTAAAGCAACTTTAATTTAAACCAGGGGAGAAAATGTATTACTATTAGTCTTGTCCCCTTCAGTTTCACTGAAATAATTTTAAAAAGAGATATATTTCTCCCCATAACTGACAAGAAGAGTGATGACAGACACTAAAGATTCTTTCTGGGAATGTTATGTGTTAAGTTAACCAAAGTTAACAAAAGTAGGATTTAACTAAAGCTAGTTTGAAGTGGTGAAATCTTAATACCCAACTAACAAAAAAAAAATATTTACAGTACTCTGCAAAAATTATTAGAGATAATAATACTTTAGTCATAATAAATTGCACAATTATTTTAGGTTTTTTTTTCAGAAATGATCAGAATTAATTCTCCAGATTTTGCCAAGTTACTCAAACAGTCTGTCCACTTTATCCTGTCTTTCACCTGTCTCCACCTCTGGGTTGTCCAGCATCTCATCCCTTTCAAACCCTTTATAACAGAATTCACTGCATAATCGGTGTAGCACCAGTTCATCAAGCACATCTAAGACATGTGTGAATGGAACCGGATCAGAAATGAAACAAACACGTCTGGTTTGGCTTAGGTCCCCACCGGAACATTTATTTGCATAAGATGGGGAGAGGGAGAGAACGAAGGGGGGAGGTAAGAGTCAGGGAGGGCATCTAGGAGGTCCACGCAATGGTGCCTTCTCGTCAGTCTCGGGTCTGGTACAGGCACATCTCCCCCGGGTCACCTTCTTCTGCTTGATGCACAGAGAGAGAGAGAGAGAGAGAGAGAGAGAGAGAGAGAGAGAGAGAGAGAGAGAGAGAGAGAGAGAGATCGAGATCAATAGAAAAGTACATGGGCTAGGGCTCAGGTAAAGTCTTATTCAAAAGTTTGGCCACCCCTTGATAAATAACATATTTTGGTAATTTTTAAATTGAAATGATGTAAACACAGTCATGTATAGTTACTTTTCATGTCAAGAAAAAAATACAAACATTATTGAGGCATTCTGCAAAAGTTTGGGCACCCTACATAATCAGTACTTAGTAACACCTCCTCTGGCAGATATCAGCTTCCAAACGCTTTTTAGAGCTAAAAGTCTTTAAATTCTTGTACTTGGGATTTTCTCACATTCTTCCAGCAAAAGGTTCTAGTTCTGTAATATTCTTTGGTCATCTTGCATGCACAGCTCTTTTAACATCTACCCACAAATGTTCAATGATGTTTAAATCAGGGAACTGTGATGGCCATTCCAAAATCTTCAGATTCATCTCTTGAGGTCCATGGTGGATTTTGAGGTTTGTTTAGGATCATTGTCCTGTTGTAGAAGCTCATCCTCTTTTCAACTTCAGCTTTTTTATAGATGGTGTTATGTTTGCTTCCAGAATTTTCTGGTATTTAGTGGAATCCATTCTTCCCTCCAACCGTGCAATGTTTCCTGTGCCACTGGCTGCAACACAACCCCAAAGCATGATGGATCCAAACCCATGCTTAATGGTTGGCAAGATTATCTCCAAACATGCCTTTGCTGATTGTGGCCAAAGAGTTCTATTTTAACTTCAACTTGTTTCCTAAATGCATCAGGCTTCTGTAGATGTTCTGTTGCATACTTCTGATGTTGGATTCTATGATGGGGAAGCAGGTAAAGTTTTCTTCTGCTGACTCTTCCATGAAGGTCTTGTAGAACACTGCACCACCAGTCGTGAGTCTGCTAAATATTCCTGCAGGTTTTTTTCAGTCAAATGGGGATTTTGATTTGTCTTTCTGATCAGCATATGACCTGTTCTCTCCAAAAGTTTTCTTGTTCTTCCAGATCTCATCTTGACCTCCACAGTTCCCCTGAACTACCATTTCTTAATTACATCTCTCACTGTGGAAACTGTGAGCTGACAATGCTTTGCTATCTTCTTGTAGCTTCTCCTGCATTGTGGGCATCAACAACTAATGACATTTACTAATAACAGCTGTTGCAATGCATTAGGTCTAATGAGCTGATTAAGGTCTAAAACTTTGTAAAAAGAATTGGAGACTTTGGAACTCTTGGGGTGCCCAAACTTTTGCACAGTGCCATAATAATGTTTTTATGTTTTATTTTTGTTCAATTTATGGCATAAAAAGTAACTGGGCATCAATGTTTGCAGAAAATTTTGTTACAAAATTCTTGCTATTTATCAAGGGGTGGCCAAACCTTTGCATAAGTCTGTAGCTAACTTTGTGGCCTGAGCATGCAATCCTTCATGTGGGCACTATTTATATACATCAGCGGCAGGGCTGATTAGACTGGACCCACCAGGAGCAGGGCGGTGACATGCATAAGCTCAGGGCTGCGTGAGGCATGGATTGACACATTTAATTTTCCATGAGATAAGATGCCAAAGGAAATTCAGACAGCATTTTAAAAGGCAGAAGACCGATCTGTCAGCAAATATCTCAGAAGTATCCAAATATCTTTGCTGATTTCACACCAAATGGAAAGTTAATCACTGGAGGGTATGCTCTACTGTCTCAACTTCAGATATGATTTGAGAATGTTAACCACAAGGATGGACGAGACATGGGAAACCATGACAGAACTCTCCCCCAAGGAACCACTTCCACGGGCGACATGACAGGACAAAACAAGGCAAAAACTGAACAGGGCACAAGAAAGACAAGACCATAAAGAGAACAACCACTAAGTTCTACAGACTGAGGGAACAAAGAAGAAATATAGCAGGGAACCCAATACAAGACATAAAAGCGAACTCAGCAAAAGAACATAGGACTAGAACAGAATGAAACACTTATTTGACGAGCTTGGGCGGAGACGAGCCAATGTTCACTGGCTGGTGCGAAGATGAGTCTATGCTCATTGGCTACGGTGGAGACGCACCGACGCTCGCTGGTTTGGGCGGAGACGAGCCGACGCTCGCTGGCTTGGGCGGAGACGAGCCGACGCTCGCTGGCTTGGGCGGAGACGAGCCGACGCTCGCTGGTTTGGGCGGAGACGAGCCGACGCTTGCTGGCTTGGGCGAAGGTGAACTGCTCCCCTGTGGAGCAGTGGTCTGTCCCGAAAACACACTGTTTCTTCCCATAACAGCAGCTGGTGCCAGAGACACACTACTTCTCCCTACAGCAGCTGCAGAGGGTGTCTGAGAAGGGCCACATCATCCCTTAACATCCCTCACGTCCCTTAACACAGTGTCTGCAATCATGACGATATCAATCAGCTTCCTGTCCCTCGTCAGTCTCTGGGCTGACTGTACATGGTTGCGTACCTTCTGCTCCATTCTCAGGCAAGCATCCACCATCTCAAACATTTCCACATACAAAGTCATTGATATTTCCAGATCCATGTTTTAATGGTCAGTTGTTCTGTAAGGTGTTGAAGGGGTTGAGGAAGCAATCACAGGTAAAGTAGTTTTCTGAATGTTTAAAATTCTAACACATTGGAGGAAATGATTATTTGACACTTGCTGATTTTGTAAGTTTGCCCACTGACAAAGCAATAGTATATATATAAAAAGAAAATCCAATTAAAAGCATTTAAAATGATCTCCTCTTCTCCACCTTCCTGCCTTCACCGCGAATCTCTACGTTAGCCCCGTTGATGTGGCAGATGTCTCGGGCAGGAGGTCCAATCGTGTGAGCATCCTGGTGGCTCCGGTGTCCAGGGTGGCTGAGACGGAATGCCCCTCAATCCATACAGGGGCCTGTCTGTGCACTGTGCAGCTGGACACCCAGGCCCTACTGGACAAGTCGGGGAGTGTGAGTAGGGATCCGTGGGCATGGGCTTGTTGCAGGACTGGTACCAGGAGGGGTCCTGGTTGGGGCACCCACTGGCTCCCTAACATTGGAATTTTTTTGCGATTTGCAGTCCTAGACTGCCGGGTTTCTTGGTGTGTGCACTGTGAGCATGAACGACACATCTAGGATCGGGTTCAGCCCACCCTCAGGGCATTTCATTAATGGGACAGAGAGAGAGAGAAAGGATGAAGGGGTCTTGAGATGACAGGAGGTAGTGCAGGAGCGGCAGGGAGCAGCCAGGTGCAGCAGGGTTCAGGCTGGAGCAGGAGGGTGTGGCTGGGTGCAAGGGGTGCTCTCAGGAGCCGCAGCAGGGCCTCAGTCGCGCCTGTCATGGGCTAGAGGGTCTCAGGCCAGGCAGGCGTGGAACAGCTCATCCTCCAGGGATTCTGGGAGGAAGCAGGCAGAGCGAGAGAGAATGCGAGAGGGAAGAGAAAGCGAGGAGCATGTGGCAGCACATGTAGGGTGGGAAATTCCATACGATTTAGGATTTAATTTAAAAGCAATTATGTTTATGGTAAAGGTAATTACTTGGTGTCACATCAGTGTTCTCTGTCACTCTTCCTGTGCGGTTGAAGGTATCCTGTAACTCTCGTAGAACTTTTGAAATGCTTTGTAAATTTGGCTAGAATTCATTGTACCTAAAAACAAAGATGTTTCATTCTGTTAAAAATATTGTACATAATACAAGGCCAATAACAATGCAAACTGTTGATGTACAACTTATGCTATTAATTCATACCAGTTCACTCACCTTTAATAACTATGCCGGTGTTTATTATAAGCGTGGTTCCAGGTATGGTTGTGTCCACTACTTTCCAAAAATCATTTACAGGATCCTTACTGGGGCAAAAAGAAAAAACACACACACACACACACACACATATATATATTTATTTATTTTCTTAATAATTATATTTTCTTTTTGATATTATTCAAAAATTTAATTAAGCTATTTTACAGTCCCAGGAGCAATCCAGAGGTGCACTTTATTGCGTGTTGCATATGTATTTTGAATGTGACAAATTATCTTTATGAATCTTGAATTTCTTCAAATGCAAACCTTATGAGACCTGGTTGATTGGAGTTGAAATTTCCATAGATTAAAAGTGAGAATTTATATAATATGTAAAATAAGTGTTTTGTTTATCGATTCTGGCACGAAATCCCATCTTGTACAATATTGCAACACATTCCATGACTGCAAGCTTGGATTGCTTTCTGTAAAAATGAGAACACACAAAATGCAAATTCTTTAATAACACCTATGGAACTCTGGGTACTTAATTCTCATGCTTATTTGCAAATTTAACACGGCACAATTTACTGAAATCCTGCACTTGAAAGCAAAACTCACTGCAGGGAATAAAAAGTAGTTGTACATTTCCCAAACTAATACTCAGGTAAAATTATGAAAGTATATCTTTTTAAAACTAATACATAATAATTAGTTAATAATGCTCAAACATTTCGGACTGTGGTGCACTGTGGGTCAAGTTCTTAAGTGAAGGATTTTATTATTAAGGAAAAAACAAAATCCAAACCTACATGGCCCTGTGTGACAACATGATTGCTCGCCCCCTTTTAAAATTAACAGTGGTTCATCACACCTGAGTTCCAAATCTCTAGCCACACACTGGCCTGATTAATACTACACCTGTTCTCAATCAAGAAATCGTTTAAATAAGACCTGCCTGAGATCTATCAGTCTGGAAAATGTTATAAAGCTATTTCTAAAGCTTTGGGACACCAGTGAACCACAGTGAGAGTCATTATCCACAAATGGCAAAAACAAGGAACAGTGGTGAACCTTCCTAGGAGTTGCCGGTCAACCAACATTACCCAAAGAGAGCAGCAACGACTCATACAAGAGGTCACAAAAGACCCACAACAACATCCAAAGAAGTTCAGGCCTCACTTGCCTCAGTAAATTCAGTGCTCATGACTCCACCATAAGAAAGTGACTGGGCAAATATGACCAACATGGCAAGTAAAAACCACTGCTGAGCAAAAAGAGCATTAAGACTCATCTCAATTTTGCCAGAGAACATCTTGATGATCTTGAAATACTCCTACCAACAGTAAAACATGGTGGTGGTAGTGTGATGGTCTGGGGCTGTTTTGCTGCTTCAGGACCTGGAAGACTTGCTGTGATAAATGGAACCATGAATTCTGCTGTCGACCAAAAACTCCTGAAGGAGAATGTCCAGCCATCTGTTCATGACCTCAAGCTGAAACAAACTTGGGTTCTGCAGTAGCAAGTCCACCTCTGATTGGCTAAAGAATAAATAAATGAAGACTTTGGAGTGGCCTAGTCAAAGTCCTGATCTGAATCCTATTGAGATGCTGTGTGACCTTAAAAAAGTAATTCATGCTCGAAAACCCTACAATGTTGCTGAACTACAACAATTCTGCAAAGATGAGTGTGACTCATTGCAAGTTATCACAAAGAAAAGTTTGGATATTTTCCTAAATACAAAATGAGGTTTTACTGGCCAACTGATTTGTATTATGAATTGTAAATACAGGGATACTCTGGGTAACGAATTTGTTTCACTTCATTACTGAAAATATTGTGTAATTTTTCCATGTCCTAGAGAGACTGTGTTAACAATTTTTCAATTACAGAATTCTTGCTATTTATCAAGGGGTGGCCAAATTATTAATATATATTTTTTATGGTGAAAATCAGGTTACGTTGTGTTTGGAGGAATGGATGTAAGCTGAGGACCTCTGACATCTGTATCGGACCAAAGGAACATTTCACACTGCAGCTAATAAAAAATAAATTAAAGGTGCAAAAACCAGCATCTAAGATGGTAAGGGGGTGCGTCATTGCCCACAGCATGGTTGCCTGTATGTGAAGGCATCATTTTCTTTGGAACCTATGTTGCCATCAAGGCATTTCTCAGCTGGACAATGCCAAACCACATTCTGCATGTGCTACAGTACAACAGCTTCATAGACACATAGTGTGTGTGTCTGATTGGCCTGTTGTCAGTGCAGATCTATCTCCTATCACCATGAAGAGGAGAATTAGACAATAGGAACCACTGTTGAGCAGCGAAAGTTATACTGTATCAAGCAAGAATGGACAAAATTTCCAACTACTTTAATTAGTATTCTTAGTTCCAAAATTATCCAAAAGTGTCATTAAAAAGAAAGGTGATAAAACACAATAATAAATATGCATCAAACGTATTTATTACGTATTTATGTATTTATTTTACAGGAAAACTAGTGAAAAAATATTTTTCTTACTTTTATCAGTGAAGGTTTGCCAGGTTTTTCATTTATTTTTGTTTTTATTGCATCTTGGAAAATAACTTATGGAAATCTAATTTATAAAAATACGGTGTATATAGTCACTTTACCTGTCAGTGATGTTAATATTCTGGCAGATTGATATCAGTTCATTAACATCTTGTATTTCCATGAGAATATTTTTTGTACTTGGATTTTCACATTTTGAGATCATCTTTTTATTACCACTTAACAATGATACAAGACTACATTTCCTTAAAAACTGTGCGGTCAGCATTAATATACAGTGGTGAAAATTATTTATGAATGTGAAATAAAACACCATCCAGATAGTCCCTGATTTCAAAATTAGAGCAAGTTTGTTCAGATTGTGGTAGATAAACTATTACCCCCGGGAAAATCTAAGAAGAGTGACAGAAAGCATATATAAGTGTATACACCTATAAAAATGACAAGAACAAGGTTAATGTTATATAAGGTAAATGAATTCTTTTGTCAACCGAACTGAAAAAATAATTAACGCAACAAAATCAAAATGAATTACATTAGAGATATACATAGAGTTTTGTTCATGTTGCACTACTGTCTCCAGTTTCACTTCTGTCTTCGTCACAGCGCTGTAATGAGAGCAAGACTGTTAATCGGTTACTGTGCACCTTTAACTGAACAAAGAAAAACAGTACATACAAATATTCTGCTGCTTTTAACAAGTAAAGACAGATGGACTCACATCTGCAGGTAATCATCCACAGTAGGGATCTCAGCATTTTCAGCAAGAAATTTGGGATGCTAAAGAGTGACACCAAGATGCCATTATCTGAGCTGTACAGTGCCGCTCTCTGCTGTACGTCCTGATGCTTCAGCCATGAAAAGACAAAGTAAGCTGGGCTAAATTTCTATATAGATACTTCAGAAATTAAACTTACAGTGCTGTGGAAAAGTGTATTTCTTCCTTTATCATTGCCAGTAATCACAAATACTTTATTGCAGTTCTTTCTGCCAAGGGTGGCATCAACATTTATTAGATTTATGGGGCCTTTACTTTTTCACATAGGGCCGGGAAGGTTTGGACAGCTTTTCTCCCTTAATAAAGGAGTTTGTGTTCCTGTACCTGGAAGTCACTTTGGGAAAAAAAAGCGTCAGCCAAATGTATAAATGTAAATTCATCATTAAAAACTGCATTTTTATTTAGTCTGGTTATTTTTGTCTACTATCAGGAATCAGGAAGATTGCAAAATACTTTTTCACAGCACTGTATATTCTAACTGATATGGTGCAAATCAACACTTTCTCTTGCTTTAATTTCATGTGTAAAATGTGTGCTAGTTTCTAACAGGATAAAAACAGTAATTTTACACTGTTGTATTGTCTTCAGTAAAACAATCCATTTTAGTCCATTTAGTCTTTCATATAGTGTGAATGCTTATTTTGAAGAGTTTTGAACTGAGCCAAAGATAAAATATATATAGAAACAGACGCAGCCCTGCCTGCTGACCAGCCCAGCTTTAACTGATCTAATTCTGAATGATGGCAGGAGTATGAAGGCCATCTTGTCTACACAGGGAGAGTGAAGACAATTGTATTAAAACTAAGACATTAAAACCATTATTCTGGGTTATAGTAAAATATACTGCTCACTCTGTAAGAAGACTTATTTTCACAGACACTGCATGTGGCTTTATAAAAAAATAAATAAGACAAACTGCTGTATATGGCATATATATCAAAATGGTTATTATATAGCATCAAAAACAGTTTTGCTGTCTAAACTACTTTGAAGAATCCACTCCTCCTCCATCTGTGCCAGACGCAGTCTAATTCAGTTTAAGATTGTGCACAGACTCCACATGTCGAAGGTCAAGCTCTAAAATCTATCCAGAGGTGAATCCCATTTGTGACAGATGTAAACAAGCACTCGTCTCAATTCCACATGTTTTGGTCGTGCTCCAGTCTTCACTCATTTTGATCCTCAATATATGAGATTTTTAAGCTTACAAATTGATCCCGGTCGCTTTGTCGGACTCTGCATACGTCCCAATTAAATTACACTACCTACTCCTCGTTATTGGCACAACGTCTTATTCTTTTGAATTGGAAGAATGACAAACCCCCCTCTTTTAGCAGATGGATATGTGATGTCATGTCATTTCTAAAGGTTGAAAAAAAATGATTTACAGAGCCCTCCATAATTATTGGCACCCTTGCTTAATATGTGTTAAATAAATTTTGTTTTTAAATGTTTTTTTGCATATCCATACTGAAAACTGTAGAAAAATGTAACCTTCAACTCAAGTGAATTTCTTGGGAAAAAAAAAATCATAAAATTGCCTATATTTATGGAGGGCACGGTACACTGTATGGATCAATGGGTAAATTTGAGCCAATATGGCATCCCTTTATTTCCTATCTATGAACAGATGACGATACACTCTGATTCTGTGTAAGGTACTTTATTTGTGAGTTATGTGTGTGATGTCTATGTAGGCTTTTGTGTGTGTTTTTGTGTATGTCTTTTTTATTATTTATTAAGTTTTGCTGTTGTTTTAAGTCACTTTTCTGGTATAAGTAATGGCTGTTTTTGATAAGAGTGTGTTTAGTAAGAAAATTAGAATATTTATTGATTTTAAACCAAGAGGGGTGAAAACATTTGGGCCCTTTGAAAGAATACATTGGTCCTTACAATAAAACACTTGACCCAGATTGTGTGCAAGGCCACAGTACTCACAAGATATGACAAGATTTTAGTCAGTATTGCCTGGATTCTGTATGCATCCATCTTAAGAAATAGAGACCTTTAAGTTTGGAAAAAGTTTTGGTTAAAATGTCACAAGATGTACATTAAGCTTTACAGGATGGAACAGGCTTTGCTTCAGGCTGTAGGATTCTTACAACTCATTTCTAATGATTTACAGCTAATTGAATAGCGAAACACAATAATAACAAATCTCTGACTAGCACAAAAAACACAGACGCACTAGCTTACATGCTAATCTGTTTAGCCAAATAAACAAAGTGCAACATAGAAATAAATAAACGACTTCTTTTATCATGAACAAGGCACATGATAATACTCACTAAATCAAAACTAGCTAAACAGCTTTGTAATGGTGGGGAAAGTGAGAAGAATTACCAATTCCAATTTCAGCGTCGTGAGTAAGCTGACTCATGCAGTATTGACTTCAAAATGCCGCTTGGGCTGGGCACGTGATGGCATGTGGACCCCGGATGTAGGCATAAGAAAATTTGTGTGTTGAAAAAAGTCGATATGTTCAAGTAACTTCTAAAATAATATTATTAGTATTATTATTCTAGAAGTTACTTGAACATAATGACAGTTTTTTCAACAGTGTTAAAAGTGTTAGATTTTTTGACCGAAAGGTTGTGTGTTTGATTCCCAGAACCAGCCAGTAGACTGAAGTGCTCTTGAGTGAGAGTATATAACCCCCTACTGCCCCCAAGAACAGGGGGTATGGAGCGTTTTCAGTCATAGCCGCTAGATTGTGGAATGACCTGCCGCTCCACGTCAGACGAGCTCCCAGTGTGTCTGTTTTAAATCCCAACTTAAAACACAGTTATTATTTTTTTTGCCTTTGATCAGCAGTTATTGTAAATTTCTGCATTCTTATCTGTTCTCTTTCCCCTTTCTTAATATTCCTCATTTTAATGTACTTTCCTGGTTTTGTTGACTGTAAAGCACTTTGGTCAACCTGGGTTGTTTTTAGATTAATCTGGTATGGTATGGTATAAAGTTTAAGGGTGGTGTCCATGCTGGGTCGACAAAAGGTAGAAGCCTTTGTTCCACTGTTGCATCATGACAGGTCATCAGAGACAAGCAGCAAACTGCCCCATGCCACACTGGGCTGGCAGTGGGCAGCAGAGAGCATCTGAAACTGGCAATCATAAGCGATGACTTTCTCCTGGGCTGGTGCCTTAACAAGCTTGGTTGTCCCTCTAGCAAGAGGACAGAAAAAGACAGTGACAGAAAGGCGATTCCTTTTCCCTCAGCAGGTTGGCTTGTCAGGCCTCTGCTGGTGCCTTTCCATGCCAGCACTGTTCGGGGACTCCCGCTCATGGGAGCCGTAAAGCTCGCTCCCATTCTTTTGCTCTGCTCTTTTCTAGTGCAGGGACTTTATACCTGAATGCTTCGCGTACCCGCCCCTACTCCACTCCAGTGGTAACGCACTCGCACCCTTCTGATCACTCTGTGTTCACATGTGTAGCAGAGTACTTTTGACACATATTTTTTTACTTTGACACAGTACAGCAGTTCGCTCCTCATAAATCTTCTAGCTTTTATTTGAGCTGGGGCAAAACCACGTGACTTTTCTTACGCTTTAGCAGAGAACATACCGGTGGTCCTCCGTCCTGACATTTAACATGTACTGGTTCTTTGGTAAGTTGTAAGGATTGTTGTTGAGCTCCCTTTAATTTAAACAAAGAACACAGCCATGTTTAAGAAATCTTTGCCACTCAGTGCAGCTGAGGGTGACTGTTCTGAGGGAAAAAGCGATGTAGTGCATACCCTCTATGAAAAAAGTCTTACTTTTTCTCAGAGGAGAGTTCATTCCCTACACCTTAGATTGATTTAAATCCGCTACAAAGCAATCAAATTCACATTTCATTGGCATTGACTACATCAGTCAAAGTCATCGCCCAGGACCCACTACTTCATTACCGTGCTTAATTGATCACGCTCGTCTCTATCTAACCAGCTTGGAGTCGTATTAACTGCTCCTTTTTGAATATGTTTCCCCAATGATTCCTCACATCTCAAGACCTCTCCTCAGTCTCATCAGTATTTATCGACTGTTCCAACACTCCCGGCTTGTCAGGAGCGTGAAGTTTATTCCAATTTCTCCCTAGGGAATTCATTGCAGAATTTTCCTTTCCTTTTTCATTTTTTCCTACCGTGGCCCTGAAGCCTTTGTTGAATTTAAAGGCCATTGGTTGGATAATAAATATTTTACTGTTGTGTCCTGTATTGTACGTGTAAGTGGAATTTCCATTTTGCCTTTTGGGACTGCAGCAGTTCCAATGGGAAAAAAAACACAATGGCATACAAAGGGGAGGATGAAGCTGAATTTCACACACAGTAGGTGGGCAATCATGGACCTGATCCAGCAAAAGAAAGCAAGCTCACGGGGCAAATACAAGGCTGTATATGTAATGTTTTTTCTGTATAAAATGTTCAAACAAATGGAAATAGAATCTAGAGCTACCAAAATTTTTTACACATTTTAATACAGTCATTCGAACTGAAACATTTTATTGCCAGAAGTGTAATCATATAAAAAGAGCTTTTTAAAGTTTTTTTTATATATATTTCTGCAGAATTAAACAGTTGTGAACCATTCAGAGTGGTTTGTTCCATTGTAGAGAACATAGAGCTCAATAAAAACAGATATCAAGATATCAGGAGAGTTTAATACCTCTCTCACAGAAAGGGCTATGAATATGAACCCTGACTTTTTATGATTTTATATAAAAAAAGATCTTAGTGTGGAGGTAAATACCTGTAATATAGTACCTAAAAAAGATTTCCACAATTTCACCATCATCATCATTACATATAAAAAAAACTGGTTGCATTTACCATCACTGTAAAGAACCTGGTTGCCCAACAATACATTTTTACACATTAAACCATTCTTTTACCTTAAAGCAAATAGATTAAACTATGATTAAACTAAACACAAAGTATAGTTCCCACTCCACAATTTTACTCAAGATTATAAGATCACAGACTCTACAGTGTTCACACTAGTCTACTTGTGTACCTGTGATCGGGAGTCTCACTCACACTCCTACGACTGATCTGTTGGAGGTGGAGGTGAGCTCTGTATCAGCTCTACATAATGCAGCTGTAGTCACAGTCTCAGAGAGAGGTGGAGTTGAGCTCTATATCAGCTCTACATAACGCAGCTGTAGTCACAG
>JBBIGC010165417.1:0-16131 GCA_037576955.1 Lepidarchus adonis
TAATGTTTATCAGTACATTGCAGAAAATAATGAACTTTATCACAATATGCTAATTTTTTGAGAAGGACCTGTATTATCTATTTTGTTTGTTTGTTTTATGCAAGATGATTTTGTCAAAATCAGTGTATGACAATACTACAGTACTTAAATACATTACTTGCACAACTTACATACACAACTAATCCATACATACAAACATATTGGCACAGTGGCTTTCTGTGAGCTCAGTCGGATCAGATCAGATAATGCTGTATTTGTTCTTCGCCAGTTGGGGGCGCACTGGTTTGAGAGTTCTGTTAAGTGTTTTAATTAAACCGACCAGACTGCTGCCCAAATTTGTGCATAAAAACCTTGTGTCAGTCTCCATTATTTCCCTAGACGACTTCCCATCCCGGAAAATCATCCCAATATTGTAATGATTCTCTGGGAGGGAGCACCACTTACTGACACACTTGCACACGAGTAGGCCCTTTGCACCAGTCAGAGAGCTGGCCAGATTTATTTTTGCTGTTTGGAACACAGCCTTTCAAAAAGGCTAACCTGTACCAGTGCGTCCCCTAGCGAGTAGAATGCGCACAGCATAACCCGTGAGCAGGCGTGATGGTGGATGACCAGACCGACCTAGTTATTATTTACCAAACTCGTCATGTCTATGTTAGTCTGGACATCCACCATCAGCCTGCTCGCACCTGACCTCTGGTGCAACACACATTCTGCTCCTTTTCCTGAAACACACAGAACATGTATAACCATAGTCAAACAATAGTGCATTTCAGTACGCTCCCATGATGCCCTTCTCCCCACAGCCAATGGGAGCTGCCCAGGACCATTACAATATTAATTAACGTTGAGTTAATAAAATGTTCATACTTCATGTTAATAGTATTAATAGCTATTAATGTATAGCTTTAATGATTTTTTTTCATATTTAGTCATGCACTGAGTATGATATGAATATGAACAAGAATGATGCCTTTATTAGATAAGTAGTCATATTTGCATAATTGTGTACAGTGCTGGTCCATGAAACAGGTGGCACAAAATATCATTAGAGGCCTCTGTTCTTTTCTGGAAGTGTACCCTCTTGTGGCAAAAACAGAGGAACATGGGTTTAGACTCCATTTTTGTTTGCAGGGAAAAGAGAAACAACAGATTTGTGGGTCAACTGTGGGTGCCCTATACAAGGTAGGACCACCAAAGTGAACTTGCCTTTTGAACAGAAGATCTCAGGCACCACTGATGTACCATTGAGCAAATTACTGTCCCACTACACTACTTCCCCCGGGTGCTGTTATCTCCCCACTGCTCTATGTTTGGATGGGTTAAATGCAGAGGTCACATTTCTTTGTGGTGGTGAGGTATGTGCACAATGGTCACTTTCATTCATTCATTTCAGCAGCTGACAAAAATGATGTGAAATGTGAAAGGAGATTCTTTCTCTTGCTCCGGTTTTGTGTTGCGGTGGCTTTTTCCACAGTTTCCCCCAGTAATGCTTCATGCTTTATGGTGAAGTAATGCACCTGTACTCATTCAAGAGCTTCCTCCTGTTGCAGCAACATAAACATCCTCCTTTTTAAAGCCTACTAGCTTATTCAACATGACATCAGACACTGCATTCTTCTGTGTGGGCCTGGCAGCTTTACTACCGTTAGAGGAGATGGACTGTCTTAATAAAGACTTGGGAATCAGAGCTGCCAGTTACAGGTAAAACACATTCTGTGGTTAGTGCTACCTGTTCAAGAAATCTGCCTCCTTACAAATAAACAGCTATTTGGGTTTTAATTGTAAATGACCATTTCCAAACTTTCCAAATACAATTTTCTGCTTTAAATTGGCTACAGCTACAGCTACAGCTAATGTTTATTACTTTAATAAATTATCATGATGACTAATATGTAATAGCCTAGTCAAACCAACACAACAAGTTCTACATTTCTGACTTCCGGCTCAGCGAACACTAGCGCTAATGCTACTAATGCTCTTATAAGATTCCATGAAGGTTCAAAGAGTTTCCTGAATACAAATATGAATTAGGCAAATTAGACTTTAATGTCATTCCCGGTCCCAGATCTAAGTCTTTAGTCCAACATGAGCCCTTGCAGCGCTCTCCCACTCATCTACCCGGATGGCTAAAGCCTTGTTCATACTACATGATTTGAGCCAAGATTACAAAATGGCTAGTGTTCACACTGGGCGACTTCCTGTCCTGTAATCAGGAGTCTTACACAAAACCACATGCCAGATCTGCGACCTCTTTGTTCACACTTCAATATGTATCACTGAAAGGGCACCAAATCATATTGTGATGTCACCACACTACGCCTTGTCTGCCTCCCCTTTCAAATGAGCACTGTTTCGTCCCAATGCTGTATGAACCATACAGTCCCAGGGTTTGCTCTGACTGATGTAGCTCCGTGCCTGTGACACCCACCCACACTTTCATTTCTGCAGATTTGTCTTAGACATTTTCCAGTATCATCAGCCCCAACTTTAATTTGGTTTATTTCAATGCTACACTGACATTAACCATGAAGACGTATTCTGGCCCTTATTGTCTGATGCTCTTTGCCAATAGCATGATATTTTCCCCCAGATATTTGGCCTTCTAGATATCAGTTGCTGTCAAGGTTAGTTCACACATAATGACATGTTGTTGCATATTAACTGTGGTGTGACCTCTAATCTGAGGCTGTTTTGTGTGATTTCCAAGGTGACCTGGAAATTGTGACTAAAATCTTGTACTGTGAACAAGGCTTTTTGCTACTCTTTGTTGCTGTCGTCATTTCCATTTCCATCTTTGCTGCAAGTTATCTCTTTCTATATGGTGAGCTACAGTATATTGCCCCCTAACCTTTCTGTAGTGTATTACAATTTGTCAGAATGACTGTGTGAATTATATAACCATGGCAGAGCCTTATAGACCTCCTTTAGGGGCTGGCCGCTCGTTTTTCCAAATCTACACAGAATATAGCTAATTGATTTGGTTGCACAATATTGCAGTTTACTGTAGACTACTTTCTACATCCCATTCTGAGAATGAGAGAACGAGAAGGATAGAGGGAGGGTGAGAGAGCAATAAAGAGCCATTAAACTCTTGGCATTGACTGCTCTTGTTTCTCTGCAATTAATTTCCCATTTTTCTTCCCCTGCACTTGGTTACGTTGGAGAGTTTATTTAAGCGAAATTACTCTGAAGAAATAAGTGATGGAGGCTCCTAGAATTCACACTGAAACCGAGTCAATAACACCAGCTCTCGCATCCAGCTTGTGTACAATCATTAGACGGCATTATTGATCGCAGAGCATTAGGGCACGTTCCTTTAACAACATTTCCCCAATCAACTGTGGGTTGGTTTGTCTTGTGGCAACTGAGTGTATTTAATTGGCTTTAGATGTGCTGCATCTCACAGACTTGGTGTGTAATGCATTCACCCGCTCATTTAGCTGACTGACGATGCTCCAGGAGTGAGGAGCAGTTGCAAGACCTGCTCAACATGTCGAGGCGCTCAATCGAGCATGGTGCCGGATTTCAGGAATTAAGTGCTGTAGTGGAAAAGAGTGATTCTTTTCGAAAGAGAGTAAAACTGAACATGAATATAACCTGCGCTATCCTTATAGCTCCTGTTCTACGAAATTAGTGCTGGCTCGGACAGAAAAGGGGTCAGAAAACAACACACCACAGCCAGAGCTGTTTCAGCAGCATAAGGGGGATCTACATAATATTAGGCAGGTGGTGGCTGATTAGTGTAGAAATGCACAAATTGGTGCTGTGGTCAGCTTTTGACCACTTGAGCATGAACTGTGGTGGAAAAAGATATCAGAAGCAGCTAGCAAGACAGTGAAGTTGAACAAGAGTGTGCCTACCCTTCAAATAAGCCATGATTATGCCTTTTCTGAACCACACGACTGCTTACTTCAAGGCCATTTTTCTCATCTGCCATTATCTTCTCACCTGATTCCATTACAGAAAGAACAATGTGGAAAAAATGGGCTGAAATGTGATAAAAATGAAGCAGCGGGATTGAAATATGACAAAACTATTGAATCAGGTGAGGAGATTGCTTGTATTCGCCATCAAATAGCTGCTTTGAGCTCAGTCAGATCGTCATTATATGAACTCAGGTGTTACTGATGGAGCTTCAAACATCTATGCAATGGCTAGAGGCGTAGAGAAGAACTCTGGAGCCAAACCTGAGAACAACAGCTTATCTAGGTCTGTTTTTCTACATTGCCCCTATATGTTCATGTGTGTTTTTCCTGCAGAAAGTCACTCACTGCCAACATTCGTATCTTTAAACATGTGTAGGGAGCATAGACTTTTGCACAGTGCTATACAATTGAGAGTTTGTACACCAGGCACTGAAAAACAAGAACAGTTAACTGTAAGAAGCATTATGATTCTGGTACAGTCAGTTCTTACAACTTTGACGTATTAAGCTGCAGTATTAAGAACATTCATTCATTTCCTGACCCACTTACAGTATCTGTTTTCACTGGGAAGCTGGAGCCAATCCCAATTGATGAGGGCACACTCTACACAGGAGGCTAACTTATCACAGAGCAACACACACACACACTCACGCCTATGAGAAATTTAGAGTAGCCAGTCAAGTTAAACCTAAAGCCTTTGGACAGTGGGAGGAGGCCGGAGCACCGGATAAAAGGCACCTGTGACTGAGCCAGGGGATTGACCCCAGGACCTTCTTCCTGTTTGCTAACATCACTAAATGTTCTGCTAATGCAAAGTTGTCCAAAAGACCAAATCAGAGTTTCTGTTTTTACTAACAAACAAAAAGCAAGCAAACAAACAAACAAACAAAAACAAACAAATGAATAAATAGTCATGATGTGTCAATGCAGATCTTCCAGTTTTTATTCTTGGATGAAGTTACAGCTTTGACCCTAGAAGGTTGGTGTCCAGGACAGTTTGGGAGATCCCCTCCTTAAACACATTCACTGCACCTGGCATTGTACAGGTGAGTGGAATCAGGTGTGTTTGAGCATGGAAATCTCCAAACTGTGCTGGACACCAGACCTTCAAGAAGTAGTCACTTACTAAATCTGAACATTCTGTAAAATGTAGAAATAAGTCTCAAGTCTTAAAATGCTAGCTGGTTATATTCGTCCCTAAATATTTCTTGAAGAAACTCTCTAGAGCTGTCAGCAGAAAGACAAAAACACCAGCAATGTGCGCTTTACTGCTTTTCTTCTCAAGTTATGTTGTTATTCATCAGCAGGGACTCATGTAACCTTTAGAAGAGCATCTTTTATTAGCCGAACCTGAACGAGTGCCTGAATTTATTCTAATAAGGCAGAAGATGCTGCCGTTCTGTCTTTGTTTTTTAGCTTTTCCGGCTTTGAGATCAGTTTCTCTCAGATCTTTTTGTCCCTAATGGATTATGCTAAGGCTCCATCACTGCTGGGATGTTGTTTTTATGTGTAATTCAAAATTTCTGCAGTGTTAAAGCTCCTTTCCCCCCATTTTTTTCATTAAAGAAAGCCTAATTCACAATCGTATCGCTACCATCGCGTCCCAGGCCTCGTTTCAATTACTGAGTGTGTTTTGAGTGATTTATAGCAGTGGAATATCTCCTCACAAAGCCAGCGTGGATGTAAGCCAGGCAAACAAAGCAAAGTTTCCAAATACGCCACTTTCACTTTTGAGAGGAAGAGCTGCAGGATGAGCCAAGTATGAGCTGAGTAATTGCTCTGAAATGAAAGTGCATATAAACTGCATATTTTCAGGCTGCACAGTGTGGTGTTAGGCAGTGCAGGATGAAATTAAGACAAAATGCAATTTCCATCATGTTTAGCATTTAAAAGTTTATCTGAATGGAACCCAATTGCCTTGTCTAGGTTCCACCCACAAACATGTTCTTGTTGCTGTTTTGAAGTGGGATGAGCTGTCTCCCACTTCTGGGTTAATGCTGAAATATAACCTTGTGGGTTACCACCACATTCTTAGTGCCAATATAAAAAGCTTTTGGGTTCGCAGGATGCAACTGGTGATCTGTTTTTTGCTGTTATTATTGAGATATTTATGTTTTATTTTTTTGTGTTGAATAAGAGTTCATGTGAATTGGTGGGTGAGATGGGGGGTTAATAGTGCACAGTGCTTAGTCACTGTCAGTGTAGTTTTCCTCTCCAATGTGTTTACTGCTGTGGTGTATGTTGAAGCCATTAAAAAGAGCATTTCCACCTGGAGCATCCATCCATTCATTCTCTACCGCTTATCGGGAGGCGGGTCCCAGCCCCAGCCCCAGCCCCAGTAGGGAAGCCCAGACCTCCCTCTCCCCAGCCACCTCCTCCAGATCCTTAGGCCAGTCGAGAGATATAATCACTTCAGCGTGTCCTGGCCTTCACCCAGTGGAGCATGCCTGGAACACCCTCTGAGGAAGACGCCTAGGGGGCATCCTGACTAGTTGCCCAATCCAACTCATCTGGCTCCTCTCCACGCAGAGGAGCAGCGGTTCTACTCTGAGTCTCTTTCAGATAACTGAACTCCTCACCCTACCTCTAAGGGAGAATCCAGCCACCCTGGGGAGAAAACTAATTTTGGCGGCTTGTATCCGCAACCTTGTTCTTTCGGTGACTACCCACTGTTTGTGGCCATAGGTGAGGGTAGAAACATACATTGGCTGGTAAATTGACAACCTCACCTTTCGGCTCAGCTGTCTCTTCACCACGACAGGCCGCTGTAGCACCCACATTACTGCCGATGCCACACTGATCCATCTGTCAACCTCTAGTTCCATTCTTCCCTCACTCATGAACAAGACCCCAAGATACTTTAACTCCTCCACTTGAGGCAGTACTATGCTCCTCACCTGGAGAGAGCATTCCACCCTTTTCCCAGGAGAGCACCATGGCCTCGGATTTAGAGATGCTGATACTCATCCCTGCCATCCCTGTCAAAGGTGGGAAGCCCCTCCCCCAGGCCTGGGTCTAGGGTGGGACCCCAGGTACCTTTTCCTGGGCAAGGGAAACATAGAGCCTTGATTTAAACTTTCCATCAAGCTCTTGGATAGAGTTAGTCTGGATCTTCACCTCTTGCTTTGGGATACCCTAACCAGAAGCATATCGCTCCCGACAACATAGTCCAAGGATCACTAGACCTTTTTCTCCCTCTTTAATACGGTGCCTACAGACAAATGACAAGATATATGAGCAAAAACCCAAGGAGAGAGCTTTAGCAATCATTTATTCAACAAAACCACTAACCACTAGACATCCACTGACCACAATATAAATCTCTGAAACATTTACATTTATTCATTTGGCTGATGCTTTTATCCAAAGCAACTTCAACAGTGCATATGATAAGTGCTACTTGCTTTACTTAACTTTACTATCTGAGAGAGAAACACATTCTACACTGTCATTAAGTGCTATGAGTAATTCCAGACAGACGATAGGTGCTACAGCATAATTACCATGACCTATTCATATATATGCTATACGAGTCCAGGACATTATCCATTGTCATTAAATGTTTCAGCATCGGCTGATGTTAAGTTCTTTAAGTGCTTCTTTGCCTATGATAAGGCATGACGTAAGTAGCATATTTAATTATATTGTTACAAATATATATTATTTCAAGTAGTATATATTATTGCAAGTAGTATAAAGTAACATAAACACTTGAAACACTTGCTGATTATTTTGGGTAACAAAAAAAATCCCAAAAGGTCACAGAAGTACACTGGTCAGTCTAGTTTAATTGTAATGCAATGCTTTACAGAATCTATATCTTTAGCTGAAAGTGTTAATTAATTAATTGACTGTGGGAACAAACCAATTAAGCATTATTGCTGAGATTCAGTTTCATTACTAGGTAACAGGCAAGTATAAACTATACACAACTCTTATTCCTTGAAGTGTCTTTGACCCACTGCAATAATCAATTAAAGTTTAATTTACCCTCCTGATAACTTTTGACCACAAATGATCCAATTTGAAAAGATAAAGACATTTATCTACTGGCCTTTTGGTCATTTAGTCATTTCAGGATCTTTTAATTAGACTGTCTTCTTCCTTATCACCTTTTAATGCAAAATGATGAACGGATGAAAGGATTGAAGATTTTTCTACACACCAACCCAGTGTGGGATTTCAGTGGGATTTAGGTGCTTGTAGACAATTTTTCCTCAAGGCCATGGTTCTCATGGTTCTGTCATTGTACCATGCCCATGTTCCCCTATAAAATGAAGAGAGGAAATCATTAGAGTAAAAGGAAATCAGCTTTGGGATCATCTGGGAGATTTCAGCCAATGGTACCGATGTTTCCTCAAAGGTGTGTCGTTTGATTTACAGTTTCATTGCTATTTGTACAAAGTTAACAGGTTATATTTAGTGCACTTCCTGTCAAATTCTAACCACCTGTGTGGCATCCTGCACTCCCTGGTGCTTTACTGTAGTGTTGTGTAGAATTAAAACAGGTGGCCTTCCCCAAAATTGGCTTCCTGTAGCTGTTCCTGCAAACAGTCTGTAGTGAAACTGGAGTGGAAGCAATTACCCAGTGAAACAATTACTCAGAATGTTGCCTTGACAAAAATTCATCATCACAGCTTCCAAAGGATCTACACATCTGAACAAAATAATTGAAGATCCAATGTTGGGCACCCAATCAGAACAGAAGTCATTTACATACAGTTAAATAATAAAAAAAATAAATAAAAGTGCACTTCAGTTTTACCAGTTTCTCTGGTTTTACTTTGCATAGCTGTGTGTTTGAGGGAAATGAACACTTTTGTTTTATTCCATAAAGCACTAACAACATTTCCTCAGAATTCCACATAAAAATAATACACTTACAGCATTAAAAAAAATGAAAAAATGGCTGATATAACAAAAAAGATCAAGTGTTTTCAGACCTTGAATAATGCATAGAAATCAAGATATAGTTGAATTTTAATCGACACAATACTAAAGTCTGAGCTTTTGAAAAGAATTCAGCCATTCTGTTTGATCTGTTCAGATTGGTCCTAATGCAAGTAGGAAGTGTTGTTTTTCATATATTTCCCATTTAAATCCAATGTGGTTTAAGTGATCACCTAATCAGTACCTCAGTAAGTGAAATGAGGTTTGCATGTGATGGAATTCCACCTCGCTGGAATGAAGAGATGCTGAGTAAAAAAAACAAAAAAAAACACATTTTCAGAAATTGTGGGAAAAGTAGGGGAAACAACCCCACCTACATGACATAGCTGTCCTGCATCACTAGAGTATTAACACTGGCATCTGTAAACACCCCCGTCATGTGGCACAGATAAGCAGGGGCAATTAGATTGGCTATATTAAGACTCAGAGTTTGTGAAGTCTATGAGCACTTCTACAATTCTGAGTGTTTATATTCTTTTGTTGTATTTATCGTTTTTGACCTTGCTTGTGTTTTTTCCTTGTTCTTGGACTTTGTCTCGGATGTACCTGTTCGCCCTAGTTTACCATTTTTTCCAATCTACTTGACCTTGATCTTGGATTATCTGTGTTATGCCTGATTGCCCCTGTTGACTCCCTGTCTGGTCAACATTGATTTTTGACAAACTCTACATCAAAGCTCTTAACTTACGCCAGAGTTCCATCTACTTCCTTAGCTAAGCCTTACAGAAATGTGTTTTTATTTATTTATTTATTTATTTATTTATTTATTATTTTACATGAGAAATAAAAAAAAAATTATTGATAAAATACAAGAACATTAAAATTATGAGAGGCTTTTAGGCCAATGTTAGAGTCAACTACAATGACACAAACACAACCTCTTTTTACGTTTCATAAGCTACACTGCCAATAGTATATGGACATTTGACCATCACACCTATTTGAGCTTGGGCATTAATTTGGAGTTAAACAACCCCCCAATCACATTCTGTGTTTCACACCCTCCTGGCATTCTACAAGGTTTTGGATTGTGTCTGATCCACGTTGACCATCAGAGTGGACTCACAGTTGGCAATTCATCCAGTCGTGTTCAAGTCAGAAGCATTGACATTGCTCATAGTGATCTAGGTTGGGTGTAGCTGCTCGGCCATAAAAATCTATTTGCTGATTGTTGGTTGGTTGGAGCTCTGCTTTGAGTAATTTGCAGCAAAGGACCACCATTAGATCCTTCAACACTCAGTGGCCCCACTCTTTGGGTTGTCTACATCCTCGTGGCTGAGCTGCCCTTGCTCCATTTCCATTTCACAGTAATAGCACAGTTGACCAGGGCACAAATTTCACAAACTTTCAAAGTTTGACATGGCATGGCTGAAACACTGGAACTCACAATGGTCAGCCATAACATTACCACCACCTGTAGGTCCCCCAAAACACTTTTTAATCGCAGCCAGTCTCAATTTGGTGTTTTCAATTTTCAGCTTCAACTTTTGTGATTGGACCAGACAGGCTAGCCTTCTCTCCCCACATCCATCAGTGAGCCTTGAGTGTCCATGACACTGTTGTCCTTTCTAGGTCCACCTTTGGTACTGCATACTTGAAACACTCATTAAAAAATATAACTTTGGAGATGATCTAGCCAACACAATATGGCCCTTATGCTCTTGCTTCAAGCACATCAGCTTCAAGAACTGACTGTTCACTTTCAGCCTGATATATCCCAACCCCCTGACAAGTGCCATTGTAATAAAATTTCTAGTCAATGTTATTCAAGCTTCCTCTCAGTGGCGCTAACGTTACGGCTGTACTTTTGTGCATAAAGATGTTCGCTGTTGTCTGACCTTCATCTCCACTGCATCAAAACAAAAAGCGTTTACACCGACAAAACATTTTCCATTTTTCCCCCCGATCAGATCAGATCTGCAGAAAGAAATGAAAAATGCCGTTAACAGAATGGCTTCAGGACAAGAAGTTGACGTGGTTTATCTCCAGAAGATTGGCGAGGAGAGCGCAAAGGCTGATGGACCGTGGATAAGCGAGGGGCTTACATTCAACTTAAATGCTCAGAATTCTGCCTTAATCTTAAGAGACATCGTTTTCTTCCCGAGAAAGCGTCAACGTTATCGCTGCTGTGGATTTTCAGCGCCGCCATCTTTTGTGTTGCCAAATCGTAGACGGGAACTTTTGCTTGGCTTGCGTTTGCTCGGTTCTTTTCTCATCGGGGAGAGAAAACTTGTCCTTTTCACCAAACGCCGTAACGCTGGATGTACGCTGAGATTAATTAGAAGCTCAGAGCTGCTGGTGTGTCTGCAGGAATGTGATTTCTGAGGCTGTTAAATTGAATCCTGTCGGCTATACGGCGCTGCAGGCCTCTCAGTCACACTTGATGGACTGTGTGTGAGAGAGAACGATGGTGATAGGAAATGGGAGGAGTTCCAAAAGAAGCACCCCCTACATATACTGCAGTGTACACTTATCAGCCATAAATTAACATCACCTGCCTAATATCGAGTAGGTCCCTCATGCTGCTGAAACAGCTCTAACTGTGGTCCACTGTGTGTTCTGACCCCTTTCTATCAGAGTCAGCATTAACACTCAGGAGACAGGAGAAGCCTGGTGCTTGTTTTCTATGACAGGTTGACCCTCAGATACTTCCAGACTTCAAGAACTGACTGTTCACTTGCTGCCTAAAATCTCGCACCACTACACAGAAGCTACAGTAACATCATTAATGTTATTCACATCACCTTAAAGTGGTTTTAATGTTGTGGCAGATATATACACAATACATACTGGACACGTGTGTGTGCATTTGTGTGTGTGTTCGTTCATTCATGTGTAACAAGAATTTAAAATCTCTTCCTTGGGGAAAGCAGCCGGGAGGACGAGCGGCTCTGAGTGTGTTGTGACATCTTCATTATGCGCTTATTAATGGTGAGATGCTCTCGCCAAAAGGAGCATCATCGGGGCAGCAGCTGTGTGCCACTATTTTTAACGCCAAATGAAAATACAAACATGTCATAGGGAAACATTAACACTTAATAGCTTACTAGTCACTGACAAAAAACAAATACACCCACATTTATATTTTGTTATAGCCAATAATATTCTGACATTGGTTCCTGTCCAAGCTCCAACCACAAGCGTGTTCCTCCTTAGCCTTCATAGCATAACTTTGACAGTTTCAGCATCTCCAACACGGCAGGTTTCGGGAAGTGTTCCAGGTCTGCAGTAGTTAGCACCTACGGAAAAGTGATCAGAGGAAGGGAACCTGGTGAATCGGTGACACAGTCATGGGAACCCAATGCTCATTGGTGCTTGTGGGGACGAAACGCTTGCCTGCCTGGTAGAAAGAGGAGCTCTGGTAGCAGGAAATGTGCTGTTTCTGATAGAAAGGGGTCAGAACACACAGTACACCACAGTCAGACCTGTTTCAGCAGAATGAGGGACTTACACAATGTTTTTGGTGTTTTGTGGTGGTTTTAATGTTTTGGCTGATCAGTGTGAAATATGAGCTTTGGAAGTTATGCTCTAATTTTAAACTGGTATGAAACCCTTATCCCATGGTTGGCACTCATGCACTGAATGGTACCCACGCAACCTGATTCGACTCTAATTGCCCTTATGGTTTTTTTTCTTTAAGCACATCTAGTACTTGGTACCTGTTAGTATTTTTTTGTTGCTTGTACATACTCTGCCATGCAAAGTAGGTACTAGGGCTGAACAATACAGACTTTCAGAAATGTATATGACTGTTCATTGTATGATTATTGTGGACAAATTAATTCATGAAAACAATCAGCAATATTTATATGAATGTAGTGTGTGTGTGTAAATATATAAAATAACAAGTACTCCAAATGCTATATTATGAAAAGGTGGGCTTGAAAAAACTGAGCTTTATCAGCACGATTATAACATTTACTGTTTCAGTGTGAGCAAACTTAACTGCAAGACCATTGGCTTGAAGGTCTAACATCTCATTTTTCCTGTGAATTCCAAAGCTCTTTTCAGGTGTGGATACAGTATCTCCATCATGCTGTATATTGTGACACCCCTGAGTAGTACTAAAACGTGATATGAAAATACTGCAGAGCAACATTTAGCATCTCCTTCAAATTCCCCATCTATGCTGTGTTTGAGTCAGCAGGAGCCGACGAGGCTTTAGAGTCGAGTCAAGCCAGTACAATGCAGAGGAAAAGCTCCTTATTATTAACATTGTTCAGTCTTTATATCTGTAATAACTCTGACAGCTCACTAGTGTAACATTTTAGCCTGGAACTGGAGGGTAAATTGCTGAGGCGACATGCAGTGGAGCAGCCTGTGTGAGGCACTAACACCTCTAATCACACAGGTGTGTGTCAGTCTGCTGTACAAACTGAGGCGCTCTAATTAATGCGTTAATGAATGCAGATAAGATTAAGGCAGATTAATCAGTGATTCTGCTGCAGTCTGACTGCCTGAGTGACTATACACACACACACACACACACACACACACACACACACACACACACACACTGCAATAATATGATGTAATGCAGAGGCATATGAACACTACAGAGCTCTCTCTCTCGCTCCGTTTTTTTATCCCTCTACCAACTATTTCTCTTCCTTGCCCATTTCTACATCTGTCTTCACCCTCTTTCCCTTAATCTTTCTCTCCATTACTTACCTTCTCTTCCTGTCTGTTATCCCTCTTTTTCTGTCCTTCTCTCTTTATTCATCTGTAAACATTTAAGGCTTTTGCAGATAAATAATCAATTGACACTCTGATTTATCACACTACATAGCACCATTTTCGTAAAGCAGCCATTTTTGAGTGTGTCTAGCAAGTGGGTTTTTGCTACAAGTGATGATTAAAACGTGTCAGGTGTAATCCCGACTCTACATGTAATTACACGACTGTGTCATAACGCAAGTAGACGTAAGAAAGAGAGAAGTAAAGAAAAGTATGCATGTGTACATGTACATTTAATTACCCCACTGTTCTTAATTTAAAATGTAAATGTGGACTCTGCTCTTGTCCACTGAAAGGTTCTTTAAGAAACCCAAAAAGGTTCTTCTATGGCAATATGCATGAAAATATTTCTAGAACACTTAAAAAAAACCCCACTGTTGTAGCAGTCTATGTTCCGGCCCTACTATCAGAAGGTTCGATTCCCAGTGGTGTTGCATTCTGTGGCTGGGAGTCCAGGAGAGCACAATTGGCTTCACTCTTGGTGGGAAAGATTGCCCCTCTGTTTCCCTCCATCACTCAGCATGAGGGATCTGTGACCATGGGCGTCTGTTTCACACAGTGCACTACAGCAAAGTGCAACAACAATCAATGGGCAATAGGTGACTGACGTGGGCAGTAGTGCTAGGGAATGGTACCTTGCTCACTGGTCAGGGACCTTGGACAGCTCCCTAACCCTTACACTACCACTGCCCTATAGTGATAAATCTTATCAGAACACTTTTCCTGCAAAACCCAAGACAGTGATGTACAGCTTTAACCTCTGACAGCTCCGCTCTCCCTACATAATGAGAGAATATATTGGCTGTAATGAATCAACTCATATACGTTCCACACGTCACGGTCTGTGCCAATGCAGCACACTGTTATTATAACATCATTTCAGTGTAATGACCATGCAATCAGTTTCAGTGTCGCATACATGTACAATAAACTTCATGAAATATTAATCTGATGATATATTAAAGCTGCAGATCTTGAACGTTTCCCTGTCACTGGCAGAACATTTCATAAATCTGATGTCACAGAGGGATCGCTTCAGTGGCTGGCATCTAAACTGGGACACTTCTCAACACAAACTCAAGCGGGAATGTGGAAATTATGTCTTGCAGCTCATGCAATGTAAAGCAAATACATAAAGCCAACGTTGCTTGTTCTGCATGGTGTTTCCTCCTAGAAGGATCTCTTTATGAATGTTGCTTAATTCTTTCTGACATTGTTTATGACCACAGGATATTTTTTAAAGACTGAGGGCACCAGACTATGAACATTTACATTTATTCATTTGGCTGACACTTTTGTCCAAAGTGACTTCCAGGTACAGGGACAACTAGCCTGCAGTCCTGACTGTAATGTTGTGTGTTGGCAGTAATGAGGCAGCAGTAATTAGTCAGTCTGGACTATAATGTTGTGTGTTTCCCTGTGGGGGCAGTAATGAGTCAGTCCAGACTGTAATGTTGTGTGTTTACCTGTGGGGGCAGTAGTGAGTCAGTCCAGACTGTAATGTTGTGTGTTTACCTGTGGGGGCAGTGATGAGTCAGTCCAGACTGTAATGTTGTGTGTTTCCCTGTGGGGGCAGTAGTGAGTCAGTCCAGACTGTAATGTTGTTCACCCTCTGACTGCACAAGGTGTATAGAATCATGTCACATTTCTGCTACTCCTTACCATAAATTGTATGCCATGTAAGTGAAACGAATGAGCTTAATTCAATGTTTTTTTTTTTAATGTCATCCATACCACATGCACCGTGACATTGATTCCATCTCTTGGTTTCTATTTCCCCAGGTGATCACATTACCTGAGGAATCAAACTCATTAACAAGGGCCTATAACCCTGACACATCAGATCAAGTTAGATAATGCCTTAATTATTAATAGGATGGTATTGACATTTCACATACTTCCCTTTCCACACATTGTATAACACAGGACAGGAGAAGAGCTAACCAATACACACATACACAAGATGGGCTACCCTTCACTCCTCTAAGCTCACATACAGTAGATACATCTATTCTGATACTTCAGAGAAAAACACTCTGATTGGATCATTTTTGCCAGGGATTTTAAGAATTTAAGCCTACATTAAAACATTTATTCAATTCCCAACCCTTTTATGCATTTGAGGTCATGGGGAAGCTGGAGCTGATCCCCATGACCTGGGCTCAGTAAAAACATGATTCTATATATATGTAATAATAAATTATATAATTGTCATCATATGTCATTATCTATATGTGTTTATAATTCTAAAAAGACATTTTAATACTCCATCACTTAAAAGTAATCAAAACCCAGTACATTATAGCACTGTATAGTACAGTATCTGTCAATTTACTGGAGCAGTCCTGCAAATATATAAAAAACAAGTGCACACACATACACAAATATCAGCATTACACCCTGTCCTCCATGGTCTTTTGCATGAGTGCGTGTAAATGTTATGTTTTGTGTGTGTGTGTGTGTGTGTGTGTGTGTGTGTGTGTGTGTGTGTGTGTGTGTGTGTGTGTGTGTGTGT
>JBBIGC010165443.1:0-16130 GCA_037576955.1 Lepidarchus adonis
GCGGAGACGAAGGAAAAGGGCGATTATTGCAGCTGCGCATGTTGCCGCTATTTTGGCTTCGATCATTCAGAGGAACCGGACGTACAGAATGCGACGCCTAGGAAAATCCGAACTGCCCGTTTACAGTACAGTCGCATCGGCACATATCGGATTTATATCGGATTCATTTCCACATATGAATGAGACCTGAATCCGATCTCAACATATCCGAACGCATGCGTTTTTTCCTGTTTACACTGTCATGGGACAGATCTGATCTGTGTCACACATGAGCAAAAAATCGGAATTGGGTCACATTTAACTGACAGTGTAAATGAGGCCCAAGTTACATTTAACAAATCAGTTTTTATTCAAACTAGGTAACTGCATAAAAAGGCTCTCACCACGGTCAGCTTTATATAAAAATTTTAATTTCTACATCTGTAATTTATAGTTGATTCCTGCTACCACTGCAGTATTCAATGCCTATGGTCTTTTTAACCTAGAATCTTCATCCCTGCAACAAAAAATGTAATTTTAACTTGTCAGATGATCATTTAGGGCACCTCTTGACATGTTTTGAGGAAGCGTGAAAGGGAAGGAAAGAAGTCGTCTGAATGTAGATGACAAAAACGTTGACTGTGTGAAAATGAGAGAGAGGCGTGTGGGTTGATATCTTGGCTGTGTTTGAGCAGATGCAAGTTGACCCGAGCAAGTTTAGTGTCAGCCAGGGTAGACAAGCCACAACCATATGCTTAAGCTCCTTAAGAGCAGAATAACACAGGTTTGTGATTGGCTTATAGCCAAGAAATGTTGAAAGAGAAAAAGACCAGGCTAGAATTTTATTGGGTTTATTTATAAAGCACATTATAAATGCAGCTTTCCTTAACAGGACTTTGGACTATGTCTTGCATTTAAAAGGTGATTGAAAATTGCCATAAAAATGCAATAGCCTCAAACAAAACAGGCCTACAGCAACTTATTAACATGAATCAATAAACACAAAAGATGTTAAACTACAACAGAAACACCTATAAAAACCAAGCAAAACAAAGACAACACTGAAGCTAGGAACACATGAAATCCTAACCCACACTGAAAGAGTCCCAAGAGGCCTGAGCTAAGCTAAGTCAACATTCTCACAGCCTTCTGCTTTTTATACTAGCATCAACAACATTCCAAAAGATGAGGGCAGCTGTTTCCTTCCTAAATGTGAAAGTCTCAAACTGCCTTGTCTCAAATGATTCTAAACAGAAATGAGCACTAATATTTATATTCATAATTATAAATATGAGCGCTCTAGTCATACAATTTGATGGCCTGAGTTAAGCAAAATCAATATTTCTGTATCTAAAACCAGATGCATCTCTCACAAAGCTCTTCAGCTTCTTCACACCTAACAAACGCAGTTCACCAAAATCTTTATATAACTGAGCTGTGATCAACTCTCATGCATGTGCACAAGAAAGCATGAAATTTATGGCCAACGGCTAATTATGTGCAACATAAGTCAAGTGGCTTATTTCAGGAAGGATGAACAATGCAAATTTGCTAAAAGCACAAAAAAGGTAACGCAACACTAGCACTTTGATCTGCTTAAAAGATTGTATTCTTCACTGCATCAGTTATGTTAGGAAAACTTGCACAACAAAGTTTGAATGACGCCACAGCCTGGAAACAAAATGTATTCAATGTGGTGAAATGCCCTTTAACTTGGACAGGCCTCATATTTACTCATCCATCTTTAAAACCACTGTAAAATACTCAGTATACACACACACAAGCTGAACACTATTAATGAGCCATTTTATTAAAAGTCATTGTGCAGTTTGTGGAATAATCTATAACTATTATGCTTCTTACCAACTGTGCGGTTAAACTACACTGCGTGATTTTACATTGTGTTTAAAAATTATAATTATACATATCTATCTATCTATCTATCTATCTATCTATCTATCTATCTATCTATCTATCTATCTATCTATCTATCTATCCACACATACATACACAAATATGCTGCACTGACAAGTTCAGTAGAACAAGCCCAAAAAAAACATCATTATTCAAAACAAAAAGGTTAGATCTGAAGTTGAAATAACATTGAGAACATTAGGAACGTCTAGGTAACACCAGACAGAGTAATAAGACTCCTTAGCTAAGCATTAAAGTTATTACACCACTGTATTTCATAAGTAAAGTATTACAGTTCTTTTAAATAAATCACTTAAAATCCATGTTAAACCGTGCTGGTCTTCTGTGCCTATTAATGATGCAACCAAACAGTATTCAAATATCGGAACCTGAAATGTTTAACGGAGTACTTGAGAACCTTCATTAAAACCCATTAGAGCAACTGAAAGTGACTACACTGAACTCAAATACCTAAAAATCCAACAACAGATTTGGCACAATTCAAGGCACACTTCGTGTCTTGAGTCTTTTTGGCAGCTAGACGTCTGGGCAGCCTCCAATCTATAAGTAAACACACAGGAACTGTTTCATTATTTCGTCTCAGCACACTGGACCCTGTACGACATGTACTCTAATCTTATTTGCCTGTGCATTCTGTTGGAAAACTAAAAGCAGTACACAGCTGCAAGGGCATTTATTATCTGGTCATCATATTCATCTATGGTACAAGGTTATTGGAGGGAAGAGGAAAAAAAACAACCCAAAAAAAAAAAAAAACCCAACAAAAAAAAACATGCCTGCACCTGCAGGTCCAGAATTTAATAAGACAGTTTAACTACGTAAAATCACGATTACTGTGGAAATGGTCAAAAGCTGTTTTGTCAGGTCACATTTTGGCAGCCATCAGTAGCAATACAAGTCTTCTTTATGGAAACTAAGTAATGGAAGATCAGCAAATACTTTTTGCCAACGAATCCTTTAAGCGCTTCAGCTTTTTTTAATGGCTAGAATGGGGTTAGAAAGGTTTAGGCTAAAGGATCACTCAATTTGACTATTATACTACATTCAGTAACAACAAAGATATATGAGGCCCATAATATGAGGAAACATTGCTCTACAGTGATCACATGGGCATTTTTAATTTAAGAACACTAATAATAGCACTTATAATTACACACTAATGTTTCAAATGAAGATAAAGTGTGATTATGCGGTTGATTCCCATGAGTGACCACATTTTTACAGCATGCAAAGCAGTCATTAAGAAAACTTGGTTTTAACCTTAAATTACAATTTGATTGCAAAATCCATATTTCAAACACGATTTAGTCAATTATGAACAGTTGTTTCTTTCTGGGTGGGACCAAAGCCCTTACTGGAAAGTCTGTCAACTTGAGGGCCATTTAGCAGGCAGCCTGGACAGTTATTTCTACTCAGAAAAGAGGCTCTTTTCTCTTTGAATGGAGATGCCTAAAAATCCCAAAATAAAAGCCACATTAGCGTTTCATTAACACATTTGAAAACTTCGGAAAAGGACAGGATTTTCCCATGTGTGGGTTACCAGCAGCCCAATTGCCTCTTTTTACCAAATGAAACTTCCCTATTAACTGACATTTAACCTGTCAAGAAAAAAAGACATGTATGTGATCACAAATAAAAGATTTATTAGTTCACCTTCACTGAAGACATTAAGTAGATTAAATACTAGACATTCCAACAAACAGATGTGAAATATGTTCTCCAGTTCTGGTTGGAAATGGTGACCGAGATAAATAACAGTACAGTGAGAAACTAAAGTTCTGTATTCACTGTTTTATCTGTGAAGCCTGGCCCAATTCTTTCCCACCAGTCAGATGTCTGATGTTCACTCAAGCAGGAAAAAAACGACAGCGTCTACAACACAAGTATGCATAAATGTAAATGCTGCCTTTGTCGTCATGCTCTAACTTTACTTTGTATTTTGGATCTTGGATGTTGTCCATGTGTCTGTCAGCTAATTCTGTACAGAGGCTGTAGACACATCTACTGTTGATGGGTTTGGTTTTACTTCTCTTTTGGTTCTTCATCTACTATTTACGATTTCCTTGGTACTTTCCTGTAAATGGTATAAAAATCCCAACCAACCAAAAAAAATAGTGCAAACCATGACTCAGTTTGATCTGACCATCTCCAAGTTGGATCAAATGTTGGTCCTTTGGTCTGGACTGTGGTCTGAGACACCTTTCACACTTGCTATATACTGTAGGTCCTGGCCAAACTGAAAAGCCTAAAGGTTTGAAAAATCAAGGTGGGTGCTCCCTTAAAATGACACTAAAGAAATCACCTAATAAGAACAGTGATACTGTAATGCAAAGATCTCATTAAATCTTTGTGACTCATGTTAATTATATGTAAATAAGCCAATGAAACGTTATTTCTGTAGTCACACATTCCTACGGGCCACAAACATGCACCGTTACCCAAGTAAAACTGACCATCAAATACTAAACTACACCGGTTAAGGAAAACAAAACAGAATGGGAATAAAATTCACCAATACTCTGAAAATTCATAACCGCGTGCCTGGAAAAACAAATGTTGTGAAAACCGGTTTCTTCTGCAAACAGTGATTAAAAAGTGTCAATGTGTGAGATGGTGTGAATGTGAACACACCAACAAAATGAAATTTTGACAAATTCCCAACACATGGAGGAATAGTGTTGATATATAATGGACAATAAGCTATGACACAGCAACATTTTCTAGTGTGGTTAAAAAAATACATAAATAAAAACATTTTAGGGAATTACATTATTGTGGTTATCTAAGAAGACACAAATATAATAAATTAAATCAGTGCTAAAAATGTTCAAAACCGGTATATCGATACAGACAACATTTTGTTCAGTACTGTATGACAATTACTCTTATTTTCTCTGTTTAATAAACTACACAAATGATTTAAATCTTGCTCCCAACTTGAAATATAGGAAGTATATCGGTTTTAGAATTGTGTGTTTAGGTTATTTACCACACTGTCAACGGCTAAAACCTAAACTTGTGTACTGTATGAACCCTGAACTACAAACACTGCGGCGCTGACAATGCGACACACCTGCCTGTCCGTCTGTGAGGAAGGTGTTAGCCACCATGCTAACAAACAAACCAGTGCAGCTCAAAGCGGAGGTGCTGCGGACTAAAGCGTTTCTACAAGGCCCACTGGCTAACCGAACTAGTTCCCCCAGATAACACCTCGCCTGAAACCCGAGAACATGACGACTGCAGCTGCTTGGCTCCTTTCTTTCTCCTGCCGCAGTGGTGGAGGCGGCGGCGGCGGCGGTTCCCTGTTCAGTTCAGAGGGCAGCAGCGATGCTACTGGAGTGCGACCACCACCACCACCACACTCACCCTGCTTTAGCACACTGAGGTAGTAACTGCCGCTTGAAGACCGAAAGCCTTCTGAAAAAATATGTGGGGAATGCAAACCCATTACACACGACTCACTCACCTTCCCTGACGCCAGGCAGTTTTTTCTGGTCGATACTTAAATCATCCATGTTGTCGGTAATATTTCAGACCCAATGACTCTCCGAAGGTCGCTGCTGATTAGATGGACTGTCGTTTTTGCCAGATGTACAACTGATGTCACGGGTGTAGTGTCTCCTTGATTGGTTTTTGTATTCGGCGATCTCTCTACCGCTGTCAGCGCGCGCACGCGCCCGCTCGCTCGCACACCCCTCCCTCTATCACAACACGGCCACGTTCAGCGCCATTTTACGTCGCCTTGCGTCGAGCGTGACGCACCTTTCGTTGACGCAAGGCGCTAATGTGCTGATCTCAACACACTCTACGCTACAAGGTTCTGGCGGGGAGATTACATGCAGATCGATCAGACTGAGCACCGCGCTACTCGTTTAGAGCAGTTTAGGGCCTGAAATCAGATGGGTGTTTGTCGAGAACTGAAAATAGGAAAGTTCATACGAACCGTTTGATGGAACTTTGAAGTTAATTAATTAATTCTGTCAAATGGTTCCCAACTTTGGTCCGTCTGTAGCACACCCACAGACTTATTAGGGTCCAAGCAGCGAGAGCTCATGAAGCTTTGCCTGATCTACACTTTGTGCAGGCAAAACGTTATCAAAGGATTTTATTGAATAAACTGTTACACAATTATGTGTCAATCAATATTGTAGGCATGGTCTGTAATTAATCTAAACCCAATATATTCTCTGTAAAACATCTAAAGGTAATCATACATCAATGGCATACTTCATGGCAAATCTAAACGTTGGACAAAGGATGTAGCACTTTGGTCCATAGGGGACGCTATAACTGGCTCAAGAAGAGCTCAAGAAAAAAAATATATACATTTTAGTATATGTACAGTACAGGCCAAAAGTTTGGACACACCTTCTCATTCAATGTGTGTTTTTTCTATTTTCACTACCATTTACATAGGTAGATTCTCACTGAAGGCATCAAAACTATGAATGGACACATGTGGAGTTATGTACTTAACAAAAAAAGGTGAAATAACTGAAAACATGTTTTATATTCTAGTTTCTGAAAAAAGGGCAACATTTTCTCTGATCACTGCTTTGCACACTCTTGGCATTCTCTCCATGAGCTTCAAGAGGTCGTCACCTGACATGGTTTTCCAACAGTCTTGAAGGAGTTCCCAGAGATGTTTAGCACTTGTTGGCTCCTTTGCCTTCACTTTGCGGTCCAGTTCACCCCAAACCATGTCCATTGGGTTCAGGTCTGGTGACTGTGGAGGCCAGGTCATCTGCCGCAGCACTTAATCACTCTCCTTCTTGGTTCAAATATCCCTTACACAGCCTGGAGGAATCTACAATTGTAAATGGTCATGAAAATAAAGAAAACACATTGGATGAGAAGGTGTGTCCAAACGTTTAGCCTGTACTGTATATTTTATTTATTTGCATACAAATCACAAATTGCCCATTGGCTGGTTTCCCAAAATGGCCACCATACATCCAATCATATTTCATCAGCCCATGCTACTGTCAATAGCCAATCTTGATGAAACTTCACAGGGTTGTTCTTAGTCACACAGAGGGTATGTAACAAATCTGAAACAAGTCAGCCACTACGTGGTGATGGTTACAAAAATAACTGAAGTTGATTCTTTAATATTCAAACAGTTTTGATTTCATTTGTGAAATACATTTCTGGCCATGGCCTAAATCCTATTCCAGGAGTGCACATTTGAATTCCAGGCTGCATTACATTGACACCTGTGCTACCAACCTGGCTGTTTGAACCCTTTATAACAGCCTGGAGTTCTAGATAAATTTAGCAGTTTTGAGGAGAGACAAATAAAACTGCCATTCAAGAAAACAGATTCTAAACGTAATTAAATTAATTATTTCTTATTAATTATTTATTGGGTTATTTACAGCTGGCACAGTTACTGCTGTTGCCTTGCAGTCTTGGGTTCAGTCCCTGGGTTGGCCAAAGTTGCTTTTCTGTGTGGAGTTTGCAAGCTCTCCTCAGATTCACTGAGTGTTCCGGTTTCCTCCCATAGTCCAAATATTTTTGCTTTAGGTTGCCTGGCTACTCCAAACTGCCCATGTGAGTGTATGTGTCTCTGTGTTGCTTTGTGATGGGTTGGCATTGGTTATTCTTAGTGATGTAACTTGAATTTTGACATAAGTCGGAACTCATGCATGTAATGATGCTGCAGAGGCGTTATTAAACAGCACTGCACTTTATTATTATTATTATTATTATTATTATTATTATTTTTTTATTTATTTTTTTTTTTTTAACAGTTGGCAACATGGATGAACGGCCTCATATTACAGTAAAGCATTTAGTACTTTAGTGTGTGAGGTGACCAAGAACCCGATGATCATTCTGGCCGAGGTCCAGAAATCCCTTTTTGGAGATGGGACTAATTTCCAAAAGGACAACCATAACTGCAACCCTCCAGCAATCTGGGCTTAATGGCAGAGTGGCAATACGAAACCCTCCCCTCAGTGCAAAACACATGGAAAAGGACCCGAAGGACTCGACTGTGAGGAACAAGTTTTTCTGGTGTGAAGAATCCAAGATTTAACTGTTTGGCTTCAATTATAAACATTATGTCTGGAAGAAACTAAGCACCATTCATCACTTGCCCAAGAACATCCAACCCATGGTAGTGGCAGCATCATGCTGTTGGGATGTTTTTCAGCAGCAGGGACTGGGAGACTTGTCAGGGTTGAAAGAAAGCTGAATGGAACAAAATACATATATATTCTCAATGACAACTTGTTTGCAGTGCTCACGACCTGAGACTGGGCCAATGGTTCACCTTCCAAAATGACAACGACCCAAAGCAAGACAGTCCTAGAATGGCCCAAACATCTGTTGAGGCCTGAAAATGGCTGTTCACCCACTGTCTCCAATCAACCTAATTAAGCTTGAGAGGATTTGCAAAGAAGAATGGTACAAAATCCCCCAGTCCAGGTGTGCAAATTTGTTGCATTATTTCCCTGAGACCAATGGTTTCAGGTTCAAGTCCCAGCCCCACTGAGGTACCCCCCACTACACTGCTCCCTTGGTAATAGCCACGTTCAGTGTGTTCACAATGACAAATGGTCACTTCCACTTTACCCTTGGCTTGAGATGGGGGATTAGTGTTAGGAAAGATGCTAAGATGTTTGTGTTAGGTGCCTGATAAAACTAAACTCTCCAGAGAAATAAACCGGTTCATTTTTCTTTGCATAATGCTTTTAATAAGAGATAATGTGCCTACATACAAATGTAGGTGCAGGCTCCTAAAGTGCATCATTTATATTGTGACGGAGCTGTGGATTGATCAGCTTGGGTGTCGCAGGGAGCATGCTGGGAAAAGACTGGGGTATGTGTGTTTGAGACTGTAAAATGGGTATTGTGTTCATTTGAGTGGGGGAATGTGTGTAATGTATTTATTTGTGTTTTGTTGGGAATCAATTGGGTTTATTTGTGCGAGTTTTGGGGTGGGTGGCTGGACTCACCGCAGTCGTGTGCTTTGTGTGTTAAACCGGTGAGCCCAGCCACCCAAAGTTCAGTTTGGGTGGGGTTTGACTCTGAATGCTTTGTGTCTACTCTTCTGTAGAGGGCACACTGGCTCCTGGAGATGGTAAAATAAACAGGAAGTGGGCAGTGTCCTGTATTCAAGCACTAAACCCTTGCGTGAGTCTCCATCATTCTCTTGATGTTATCCCACCCCAGGAAATTGTCACAACATTTACCAGCACTCTGCTCTTACTAATATTTACAGACGTGTTAACAGTTGAAATGAAATTACATTTAAATCTCGTTGCTCACTGGAAATGTACAAAGTGTAGCGTTTCTCTCATTCACAACACTGTTTAGCTTCTCTACCACACTGACACAGCTGAGCCCAAGGTGAAACTGAAGAATTGCTGCCTGCATTAGAAAATTTAAGCCAGCTACTCATACACTAATCCAAAGTTTGAGCCAATACAAAATCTACTGAACTCCAAACACTGCAATACAGAATAAGCACTGCTGGCCACACAGACGATGTGGCACACCTGCTTGGCTATGGAGGGTAGTTAGCCACCATGCTAACAAACAAAGCAGTATCGCTCAAAGAAGAGGTGCTGCATAACTTTCTGGACGGCCCACCAACAGACTGATTAACCAACTGACAGTTTCACCCTGATAGCATTTAATCTGAAACCTGAGAACAGCTGCAATGGCTGCTCCCTGGAATAGAAACATAAATGTTAGCAACTAGCAACTAGCAACAAAGAAGACCAAAATTTCAACCAAAATGTTTACATTCAAATACACTGAAATAAACCAAAGTGGAAATGGTCAGAAGTAGTGACTCGTTAGCTGAGTCCAGTTCAGGTCAGCTTTATTGATCATATGTAGGTTAATGCTTGGTCAACGGTACAATGAAATGCAGCAGTTAGAGCAATAAGAAAATCAATTAAAAAAGAGCACAAGAAATAATAATAATAATATTGATATAGGATACAGACAACAAAGAAAAAATAATTCATTTAATATTATATATTACTTTCATTACATTTAAATAATATAACAAAACAACTTTTACAACTCAAACCCCAATGGTTAGCTTTTTAGGCTTCAAGAACCTGCATGTGGGCCCACACTTTGGTTCATCATTATGTAAACTTGGTAGAAGTTGAAGGTTGAGGTTGAAACCAGGTGTGACAATGTCTAAAAAATTTACATTTACATTTTACTTTAATTTGACTTAATATCTAAAAGCAACATTGAACCAACACATCTCCTCAATTTTTATATGTAATATTGACGTATATCTTGGGGAGTATTCTACATTTACTTCCTCACTAAGTATTTAAAAGTTTAAGGCCAAAACATATCAACATTAAAGTAAATTATTGGCTCAGAATTAGACACTTTTGAGCCTTTTTATGATGATTTCCTGTAATAACCTTCTGGGAGGGAGCTTTTACAAGCATTAAACTTTATCATCACAATAACTCTAATCCAGCAGCTGTCTCTAGAATGCAGTAATTCACATTAAACCAGTCTGAATTACTTTACCATGAAAAAACCATGAAACTTAAATAATTAAAAAATATCTATTTTCATGTGTGGAACTGAAAAGCAGATAGAACAGAGTTCACCAGCATCACTTACGTCCTAGCTTATGCTAAACCCTTTTAGGCAAATGAAAAGAACAGTGCCAGGTTTACTTGCCTAACCTCATCCATAAAGAGCATCTATAGCATCCACATAAACAAGGCCTTAGTGATTTATATTTGTTGCAGGGTTGTTTTTATTAGTCTGATGGATAACGGACACTGACCCTGAGGCTGACGTCTAATCATCACTCTTGTCTGTTACCGTCACTTGACAAAAAAGTACCACGTCATCAAGCTATTGATTTACAGCCATGACATATTACTTTGTAGCACTTGGTTAAAAGAATCCCTCCTGGAGGCACTATGAATAGAAGAGCTTTTGGCAACAGAGGGGTAACCATCGCTAGGATCACCACTTCAGGACCATGGACCAAATTCCTTCAGTGAACCTTCTCCCCACACTTCTCGCCTTTTTACTGCTGTACAGTGCTCCCCAGGTACAGACAAGGAGCCTCCTGGGTTCTGGTGAGTAAAAACCTGAATACTAGAAACATAATATCAATGGAGTATGACTATGAGCATAGATTTCCATGTTATTAAAATACTACAGCATCATTCAATGTAATATCTGTAGAAACATCTTCCCATTGGCTTTTGCTCTAAAAGTTTATGAAGTCAACAGGTTTCTGTTCTTCTCATCATGGAACTGGAGTTGTATTGTCAGTGGTGAAGGATTATTGCTGGTAATGTTGAGAATATGGCAACAATGGTAGTTGTTTTGATTTAAAGAAACTGGGCTTAATTTATATTGTGTTTTATTCTTTAGCAGACAACCAGGTTTTCCAGTCAAAGGATGATGCCAATATCCAGGACAGAATTATTGCTTTGCTGCTACACAAAAACATCTTTCCAGACCAAGAAGGTATGATTTTATAGCAAGGCATAACTTTTGTATTTTATCTGTATTTCTAGTAAACAGTACACCTACCTAGCTGTAAACATACATACATACTCACACACAGTATCAAAATATTATGAAAACCTTTGAGCATGTTTATCTGAAAAGCATTGAGCTGATAGTACTGTTAGTGCTACACCTGGTCTTTTTCCATAGAAGAATGATTATTAATGTTATAAAAACATGATTTTTATTTATTTATTTATTTTTTCAACCAATACTGGGTCAAAATGATACATACAAGGTCTGAAATATATGTACAGCACACCTAAAGTTTGGTTAATTGTTCTTTAACACATTTCACCTTGATCATCTACTTTTGGTCGTCATCAACAAGCCACTGGAAGAAACAAAATACAGACCAGATTTTTAAGAACAGTCCAAATGTTTTTGATAGGTTTGAGGTCAGGATATCAGGAAGGCCATTCCAAACACTTAATGTTAGCCTGATTTAGCCATTTCAAAAACAATTTTGATGTATATTTAGGATACATGGCCTGTTTGAACACCCAGTTGTTTCCAAGTTTCAACATTCTAGCTGATGATTTGAGGTTATGTTTAGGAATTCTGAGGTGATCCCCCTTCTTCATTAATTTACCCAGTTTGTCCAGTGGACCAGGTCCACTTGCAGTAAAACAGTGCCAGAGCATGATACTACCTCCACCATGCTTTACAGTTGGTACAGTGTTCTTGAAACAGAAAGCTGTACCGTTTCTCCATCAAACATTCCTCTGGCTATTTTTTCTGAACTTTCTTTCAGAAGGCTGTAACTTGATCCATGTGATCAGTCACACACTCAAGATGAGCTCCAGCAGCTTTTAGTTCATGGCAGATCTGTACTTTGATGGTTCTTAGGTTGTATCTGACCAAAGAGACTACTTTTCTAAAGGGTGAATGTTTGAGGTTTTTTTTCAAACATTGGGATAAGTGATTACAGCTCCATATGACTTGGTTTTCAAACAATTGTATGAACCAAGCATCTTGTAATCTGATGTTGTTGGCAAATGACATGTTTAATTGATTGCTACAAACTGATCTACACTAAGTTCCTTGGACTTTCCCATTGAATCACGAATAGTTCAATTCAATGAATAATATCAAATGAACCATTTTTATCTTGTCACAGAGTAGATACCAGCTATTAAGTGGCCTTGGCATCGAGTTAAAACACATTCTGGAACTTTCAGTAACACTAATTTAACTATGTATGAAGGTAAAAGTGTATTTTTGATTTTGTATGTATCTATGAACTTTTTGTTTGTGTGTTTTAGGCTTTGAGCTGGCCAGCAGGATTGCAGAGCTACAAGAGGTACAGTAATTTCCACTCAGTTTAATATTTGTCAATGTAACACACCAGTTTACTTTAACTCCATGTGGCCTAAGCATCCAGACATCACTTTGCCTGGTTGTAGCTATTCTTATGCTTCTTACTAGGTTTTATTATAAGATTCTTTGTTATAGACCAGAACTCATTTGGTAAAGTATTTGATATTATTGATATTATTTATTGCTAAAATCTTTCTGCACTTTAAGCAATGTGTCTGAATCCTGTTTTAGCTGGAAGCCCTCAGAGAACAATTGAACCTAGAGAGGCAGCTAATCTCCAAAGCAATGGACAGCGCAAGCTCTCAGCCCAGCAAGAGGGGTGATGGTAAGAGAGATTCACTGAATCTGTAGTTCTGAAACAAGACGATTCCTTGAAATATAGCATTAGTGTCTCAGTCCTGGGTTAAGGATAATGATACTGTAAGAAATTTAAAGAGGTGGAAATTTTTCACTCAAGAAAAGCCTTAATCCATGTCCATGCAACCAGGCCCACAGTGTTTAGAAATGATCAAGTGAGACATTTGCTATGATATCTTGGTTGGTAGTTGTAGTTGGTATCATGTAATTGAATTTAGAGTATAATTTATTGAATTGAATGAGAAGACCGCTTTTGAAAGGCAACCAATATTTTCTTTTTTACCTTTGCAGCCTGTTTCTGGAAATACTGTGTATGATGCCCACTCCTGGAAGAACAGCATTTATTGCCTTATGATAACCACAGTGACAACAGGGAACCTGGAATCCAATAAGAGACCCATTAGAAGACAGAACAATTTCATAAAAAGAAAAAAAAAAAGTCATAAACCATAATATTTTTGGAATACTGTGAATGTATAAAAGTAATGTATCTTGTGTGAGAATCACTGTTTTGATTGAATCTCAGTATAACTGATGTAAATTCAAAGAAACTGCACTAGCTATGTCATTTTTTTAATTTCAAGTCCCTTTTATTGTTATGTTTGATAACATGTGATAACATGCTATGCCATATTTGAAACATGTATTTTTGCTTGGTATTTAAAAAGTCTTTATAACCTGCCCCTTTCCCATGGTCTTGTCTCCCTCTGGTGGCAAACAACACGTTCTACCACTGAATGGAATGAATATTGTCATAGCTCTTGATGGTGAAGTCATTAAAAACGCATCTGTTAAAAGAAGATACTGGGCTCTTCTAATGTGGGCACATGAAAACCTAAAGCTGTGCTATGTTTTCCTTTATTTAAACATGTTTAAACAAATGGAATTTAAACATTCCATTTCAGACATACAGTACTGTGTATAAAAGTTTTAGGCCCCTAAAAAATGTATATATACGAGTTGTTTAGACAGGTAGTAGGTTTTTTTTTTAAATTTTCAGATCACTAATATTAGAATCAATAAAAATAAAATTAATACAGTGAACAGTACATGTTTGTCAATGTGTTCGGTTACTATTTCCAGAGTTCTCCTCATGAAAGCCTGGAATTATCTGTTATAACCATCAAATCCAAGTACTTTTTCACACAAAGCTCATTTAGATTTTTTTCCCACATTTGTTTGTTTGTATTGATTCTAATAATAACATGTGTTTTTCTGCAGAAAGACACTCACCGCTGAGATAAACGGGAACAAACAATTTGCACAACTGCCTAAGACTATTGCATGGTTCTGTAAATGATGATAAAGGTCAAATGCAGCAAAAAATAAGTTTCACACTCACTTCATATGTAGCTGAAGAGGAACGAAACTCAGACTTTGCTTTTGTAGTTTAGAACCGTCACTGTGAAGCCAACATTGCTAACATACACTAGTCACCAACAAACAGACACGATAGTCACTCAAAAAGCTCAAATCTTTTTCCAAAAAAGGCCAAACTTATCTCAGCCTCTCAAACCAACAGCTCTTTAATCTGAGAAGTTTGGATGTGGTGTAGGACACAACCATGTAAACTTTAATTGACCACTTCTTTGTGAATATAAGCCTTGCTGTTTGTCTGTCTAGGGTGTTGGCCACATTTGCTTTTCTACGTGGAGTTCGCAAACTCTCCTGAGACCCACGTGGGTTTTTTCCGGGTACTCCGGTTTCCTCCCATCATCCAAAGGCTTGCAGATTAGGTGGGTTGCTTACTCTAGATTGCCCATAGGTGTGAGTGTGTGTGTGATGGGTTGGCCTCCTGTCTGGGACTATTGAGTTCTACTGTGCTCATGTTCTAACACAGCCTTGCGTAAAAGAAGCAAATTTGGACACCAGTGGTCTACACCTAGGTTAAATAGGAAACTGAGCCTTTAAAGCCTTCCAGCGCCCAGAAATAATACTGAAGAGTCTTTCATTCAAGCCCTAGAGGGTGCTGCACAGCTTCCTTTAATGCACCTGATGAAAACAACCCTAATAAGCCTAGGAATGGACTACATATTCCTTTCAGTGGAGAATTAAGAACGCTTTGTAGTCCATGACTTTCCGCTCTCTGGCCACATTGTGAGCTAAGCCTGCTTTTATGGTCCACTATGTCCATTTATAGACTCTAGTCTGTTTTCATGCTCAATTTGTCAGTCTCTAAAGCATTTATCATGGTTTTCTGTATGACCAATGTTGACAAGATTCCATTGAGTGATAGACTCTCAATGGACGAGTGACACTGCGGTGTGGTTATAATATAGTGTATTTTACACGTCAGCATTGCTGCTGGATCAACAGTACCATATTCAGATAAAAGCTGTAACTCTTAGTATGTGTATAAATATTAGATACATTTATAAAAATGAACAACACTCAGTCCATTTGACAAACACTTGCCAGAGTAACTTCCAGTTTAGTCATATCACAAAAGTAGACAAAGGGTAACACTAGGAATCTTGCACCAGGATGGGAATCGAAGGACAATGGCAAGTATATTTATTTAGCACATTAGCATACCCAGAGGTTATTCACAACACTATGTTGTGCCATGGCCCTGCTATATTATACCACGATAACTATGTCACATACAACATGCACAAAACAGAAAAACAGAACTGAATAAACTTAGGCACATGGTTGTTTTTTTTATCATAACAGCTAGTGGTGACTGAGTCACTGGCTGTGGCTAGACTCTGGACAGGTCAGATAGAGCACTATCATCCATGAGCAGACACCATGTCATGTGGCAGAAAAAAATGAGAGGCACATCAAAAAGATAAAAAATGATGACCCAAACCAGACAATGCCACAATGACTCATATGAAGATACAGAAACCTGAGATGGATGGATGGCGAAGAGGAAGAGTGAGAAGTTCTATTATTAGTTGATATTGTATTTCTGTATTCTCACCTTAGCTCTTGATGTCCTGTCAACACACACACACACACACACACACACACACACACACACACACACACACACACACACACACACACACACA